>VSMD01101648.1:0-84284 GCA_008750895.1 Mirza zaza
TTGAGACAGAGTCTCACTTTATTGCCCAGGCTAGAGTGAGTGCCGTGGCGTCAGCCTAGCTCACAGCAACCTCAAACTCCTGGGCTCAAGCAATCCTGCTGCCTCAGCCTCCCAAGTAGCTGGGACTACAGGCACGCGCCACCATGCCCGGCTAATTTTTTCTATACATATTAGTTGGCCAATTAATTTCTTTCTATTTATAGTAGAGATGGGGTCTCGCTCTTGCTCAGGCTGGTCTCGAACTCCTGAGCTCAAACGATCCGCCCACCTCGGCCTCCCAGAGAGCTAGGATTACAGGCTTGAGCCACCGTGCCCGGCCAACACTGAAAATATTGTGTTGCATTTTCCTTGTCTTGGAGCAGGAAGAATCAGAATTCTGCATATTGAATACAGCTGCTCTAACATGTATTTCGTTTTTATCCACATGGACTGGTGGCAGCGCAAGGGGGCAGCACATTAAGCATTCTGTTGTAATTTTTTTTAGAAAGTTGCATAAAACAAGTTCTGGACATAATGTGTTGAATCCCAAGGATTCATGGTAGAAAGATGCATTTCCTGATTGGACCTGTTTTTCAGCACCATGTAAGAATTCCCTGGTGAGCTATGATGCTTTCGGAATTTTATTTGAGTTATGTATATCTCTATTCCCCCAAACAGATTGTAATAGCCTTAAAAACCAAGATAATAATAATTAATGTATTCAATTAAGGAACATTTATCTGTGTCCTAATAGATCCCAGGCATTGCATTGTTTTAGGCACTGGATCCACCAATGAACTGTACAGGTGTGGTCCTTGCTCTCATGGAGCTTACATTCCAGTGTTGGGGAAGAGACAAACAACAAGCAAATGAAGGACTGATGCTCTTGCCGATACTGACAAGTGCTAAAACTAAATGAAGAAGGTGATATGATAAGAAATGAGGGGAGTCTGGGAAGGCATTTCTGAGAATAGAATTTTAGAGCTGAGACCCAGGATTAGGAAAGAGCTGGTCATAAGAGGGCGGATTGACGTAAGAGGCATAACAAGTACTAAAGCCTTACAGTGGGATAACATGAGCTTTCAAGAGCAGAAAGATGACGAGGCCAGTGTGCCTGGAGTAGACAATCCATTAGGAGATTAGGTTCTGATCACTTAGGACCTCATAGGCCATGCATGTAAACACTGTCATTTGCTAAGGGCTTTACCTGTGTTGTCCTACTGGGCAAAACCACAACTCTAGTTTATATTCCAGCTCTCTGCCTACTCGATCATACCAGCTGGCCTCAAATCAAATTTCTGACACAGATCCTAAATTGGCCTTTAATGCTTCCTGGAAGTCTTACTGTGCTTCTTTAGTCAAATTACTCTCTTGTTCCCTTAGATGGTATTTCATACCTTTCCTTCACTCCTGAAACTTCCACATCTTTATCTCAGCTTAAGACACTACTTCTTACTCTACTAGAAAAATTGAACCAATCAGCAGAGAACATCGCAGACTCCCACAATGAAATCTACTCACCTCCCAGCATCTGTGTTGATGTATGTTACCTTCTGCCTCATTACTGTGAATGTAGCATCCACACTCCTATCTGAAGCCACTTTCTGCCTCTGTGCACTAGATTCTAGTTTCTTTCACCTTCACAATGACATCATTCCTATAATTCTCTTCTTCTTTCTTAAGTCTTTAATTATTTCCTCATTACCATTAGCATAAAAATGAAGTTATTTTTCTCACTTAAAAAAACACAGCTTTCTTTGGATCCTAAGCTTCCAGTAAATAGCTATCACCCTATTGCTTAGCTTACTTGTTTAGCAAAACTCAAGAGTCATCTGCCTTTGTTGCCCTGATTTCTTTATTCCTAATCTCTCTAAAAACTCACACCTATCAAGGTTTTGGTGTTCACCACTCTACCAAACTACTCTTGCCAACAATTCTAATGACCTCCACTGCTAAATCCAATGACCAGTTCTAAGTTCTCATCTTAATCACAACACCTGGCAGTAGACAGTTCCACTTCATTTTCTTGGTTTCCAGTATACACTACTCTTGTTTTTTTCTCCCACTTTTTTGATCACTCTTTTTTTTGATTGCTAAGTTTCTTTTGCTTAGTCTTCCTTTTCTCTCTGGTTTTTGTTTGCTTTGCTTCCTTGAGGGATTACTTACATACAGTAGAGTGTATATTTTTAGTGTTAAGATGCTGCTCATGTAATCACCACTCACATTAAGATGTAGAACATTTACAACACTTTAGATGGCTCTCTTGTGTTCTCTCCTGGGCAGCACCAAAAAGTACACCCACTATTCTTACCACTGTTACTATGGATGAATTTTGCCTGTTCTTCAACACAATACAAATGGAACAATATAATAAATATTCATATTTGTCTGATTTCTTCTACTCAGCATTATATGTTTCACTTAACCTTATGTCTGTGAGAATTATACATGACGTTTCATGCATCATTAGTTCTTTCTTGTTTGTTGCTGGGTATTCCATTGTAGAAATATATTGCAATTAATGTATACATTCTACTGTTGATAGGTTTTGTGGGAGTTTTTTTAGGTTTTGAATATTGCAAATGTTCTATAAACATTCTTGTCGATGTTTTTTGGTGAACATAGCATTTCTTATTGTTGGGTGTTTGCTCAGGAGTGGAATAGCAGGGTCATACACTAAACATATGTTCAGACTTAATAGGTGCTGTCTAACATTTTTCCAAAGTGGTTGTCTCAATTTATACTCCTTTCAACAATTTAAGACAGTTCCAATTGTTCCATATCTTCTCAAACACTTGGAATTTATACTCATTTTTATTTTAATTATCCATGGTTTCACAAAAATTGCTCTAAAAAATGTGAAAGATAACCACAAGCCCAACCATGCATTTGAAAGACTGAGGATGTATCTTCACAATAAAAATAAAACAAGAAGTGTCAAAGTGAAATGTCAGAGATATCAACTGTCAAACTTGGTACTTAGGAAATTGGACATTTCATATTTAATAACCCTAATATTTATCCTTTTTATATATCTTTACTCCTTTGCTCACCTCTGTTGTACTCTCCTGCAAGATTCCAGATTCTGTGAAATCCAACTCTTCACTGACCTATTGGCCTGCAGTGGAGCAGCTGAACCTGGCTGTAGAAAAACGTGGAACTGTTGGTCTTACTTTCAATTCATGACCACACACATCTTAAGAACTCCCTCAGCAGTGCCTGGCAACCCTTCCTCATAAAAGTGCATTCACTCTCCTCCTCTCCAGTAATTGTTTTGTACCTTCCCTCTCCTCAAATTCAGAGTTTCCTCCCCTTCTCCTCACTGTCAGCTGATGACCTCACTGCTTACTTCAGTACTACAATTGGAGGAGTCAGTAGAGAACTTCCTCTTGCTCTCACCTTTCCCTTTGTCCCCACCTGGCTTCTCTCTGGCTGTGGTGCCAGAACTTGTCAGAGCTTATCTCAGGCCAGTCAATCCATTCCTTTCATCTACTGAAGGACACTCCTTCTCCAATCTCCCCTGCAGCATGATTTGTCTTTCTTTTCTGTCTATTAGATTACTCCCTTCAGGATATAAACATCATATTGATTTATTTTACCCATTTTTTAAAAAAAGAAATCCTTGGATCTTGTGTCCCTCCCTCTTCAGCTACTCCTTCAATTTCTGCTGCTTTTTTTTTGGCAAAACTCCCCCAAATAAGGGTCTTATTTGCTATCTCCCCTTCCTCATCTCTATCTCTCCTTTAGCCCACTCTAGTAACATCTTATCCTCCCCACTTTACTAAAACTGGCTTAAAATGACCACCGTCTTGACACATCTAATGGTTAATATTAATCTTCATATTTGATTTGACATGGTAATCCCCTTTTTCTTCTAGCCACCCCCCTTTTTTTCTTCCTCTTGGCTTCTAGGACAGGATCCTCTGATTTTTCTCTTTCCTTACCAAGCTCTTTCCACTGGCAATGTTGAGCTGCCTTGGCATCCAGCTCTGGGCCTCTTCATCTCCACCCACACCCTCACCAAGTCCCCCAGCTTTTATAATATTACAGATTTATATCCTTTCTCCTGAACTCTAGGCTCATATATATGACCTTGACTTGATATTTCTACTTGTAGTTCTAATATGAATCTCAGAATTTGTACATCCAAAACACTTATCTGGATTTTCCCCATCCCCAGACATCCAAATTTGCTTCTCCCCAGTCCATACCCATGTCAGTAAGGACATCCTCATTCACCCAGGTGCTCAGGCTAGAAACCAAGGTGCTGGCAGTGCCCCTGTGTTTCCTCGCTTCTCATCTAATCCTTGGCCTGTCTTATCAGTTTTATTTTAGCAACATATCCTGAGTCAGGTCCTTCTCAGTAGCATCCTAGTACAAGCTATCATCACTCCTCCCCTGGAAAACTGCAGTGGTCTCTTGCTTCCATTCTTGCCCTCTATTGCTTAGTCTCTACAAAGCAGCCACATCAGTTATTTTAAGATCATAAATTTGGTTCTTGGAGGTATCCCTTCCAGCAAGAAACTTCCAGCTTCTTGCTTTAATCTGGACTAGTTCCTCCCAAAGCCTATTGCACAACTGTCATCTTGAGACTTGCCTCTACCATGATCCTCTGAATTTCTTTTGCTCACTCCTGTGTTGGATACCTAGCCTTTTTGGATTCTAGGTCTTTCTCTTCCTTATTTCCACCCTCTATTTTTGCTGGAGCAATTCTTTAGTCTCTTTCTAAGTAAAAGTGCATGAGAGAGAAATCGTTTGAAACCTTGAATGTCTGCTGAATATGTCTATATTCTGCCCACTCACGTAATTGCTATTTGGTTACATATAAATTCTAGGTTTCTCCTAGAAGTGTGTAAGGCATCCCTCTGTTGTCTATTGTCTGTAGCTTCTAATATTTTGATAAATTTGATCATTCTAACTCCAGATCCTTTGCGTGTATCTAGTTTTCCTTTCTCTGAAAACCTTTAGAATCCTTTCATAATTAATTGTGCTTTAAACTTCTACTGCATTGTGCTTTATGTGACTCTTTTATTCATTCACAGTACAGTGAATTCTGTAGAATTTTTCAACTGGAAAAATTGCACCTTTATGCTCCAGGGAATTTTCCTGAAATATTTTTTCTTTAATGATTTCTTCTCCCATGTCTTTGTCTTTTTTTTCTAAAAATCTTCTTAATGTGGTATTTGACTTCTTGAAGTGATCCCCTAGTTTCTGTATCATTTCTTACCTTTTTTATTTCTTTCTCTTTATATTTTCTGTGATATGTCCTCAATATTATCTTCCCATGATTCTATTTTTAATGTTCTTACTTTTAATATCCAAGGGCTCTTTCTCTTTCTCCAATAGTTCCTTTCTTAAACTAGCATTTTTGTCTTTGTCCTATTTCATGAATACAACTTTTTCTTATCATTTTAATGTTAGTATTAATAATCTTTATATCCTTTGTATTCTTTTATGCTTTCTTGCTAGAGTGGGCCTTCTTGTATTTGAGACTAATATACTAATGAAGCTTGTTGGAAGCTCTGTGTTCATGTGTAGATCTTAGAACTGATTGAATCAACAGGTGAAGGTTGAGTTTCATTTACTCTCTTTCATTCTACTCCTTTTTCATTGCAGAATTTATCCTTTACAGCTCAATCCACTCCTCAACTCCTTTTCAGTTGCAAAGTATGTCCCCTACAGCTCATTTTAGCAACTTAGGACTCATAGGTAAAGACTGGCAGTTTCAGTCTTTGCCCAGATCTTGTCTACTACCACGTGGACATCATTTCCCTATATGCTAATATGTGTGTGTGTGTGTGTGTGTGCGCGCGTGTATGTATTCACACACGCACACCCTGTTGGTTCTGTTTCTCTGGAGGACCCTGACTAATTCAACACCAAATGAGTGGTATAGACAGAATTCATATTATGATCTGTCAGACTCCAAAGCCTCCCCTTTGCCCCAGTCCTCCTGTAGGTACCGTAAGTGCTGAGTCTTTATCAATAACATTCCAAAGATGTTTGCGTCTTCCAATAATGACTTGTTATGAAGTACCTTAATACTGAGTCAGTTATGTAGTTCTACACTGGATGTTTCTATGCTTTAATTAACTTAGAGCATAGAAATTAATTAATATTTCCTCCTTTCACCCCTAGATTCAGTGCTAAAATGTGTGTGTGTGTGTGTGTGTGTGTGTATGTGTGTGTGTGTGTAGAGTCAAACTCAACAAATGGTGTCTTGGGGCAAGTTTACAAGAAGCAAACTTTGAAAGGCCTCATGTGCTGGCGATTCACTAAGGCAGTGTTCCCAGGAGAAGTGGGTAGGGGAATGAGGAAAACAGGACAAAGGAGAAGCCATACAAATGTGTGATTTCAGGTGAAGTCTGAACCTCACTTTTACCTCAGCCCCAGCCTGCTGGAGCAGGAAGTTCTGGAGTATAAATTACACACCACAGTCTGTCCCAACTGGAAGCAAAGGAGCTAGGCTTTAATTAGTCATTAGTTGAGGGCCTCTCCAGAGGGATGTAAATTCCCAGGCACTTCCAGTTCTGTGTGAGCTGTCAAAGCAGCTCTACTAACCAGAGAGCGATTCTCCAAGGCAGTCTCTGATAGGAACCATCAGAAGAAAAAGTCCACACATAAGAGGGAGGGGCAGTTGGAGGATCTGAAATGATCTGGGCAGAACGTAAGTCATTGGTGAAAGGATCATAGGGATCATGGTTATAAAGCTTAAAATCCCAAAGAATGAAGCTGTGAAATTCTAACTACAGTAATAAGAATATGTTTATTACCATTGCAGATGGTTTGTTTATTTAGCATATGTTGGTTTACAAATAATGCTTTTCTTGTCTGAAAAGAACTTGAGGGTGCTACAGTAAAAGGCGTATATAAAGTATGAGTGTTAAAATAGAAGAAAGTAGAGATAGAAAATTTCAAACCATATATCTACTGGGAAATGCAAATTTAACAAATGCCTCAGCTCCTGTAGTTATTGTATGTTTAAAAAAATAAATTTATATTTGAGTTTTCTAGTCATTGCAAAAATAGTGGGAGAAGAAAAAGGTAGAGTAGTAAGAGAAAAGAACAGGAAGAAGCCACTGCCAAGTTTTCAGGAGAGATACATTTTTATAAGTCCAAATTTATAAATCCAGATTTTTCCATGGATACTTAGACTAGGAAAGGCAAAAAACGAAATAGACAATATATTTAATAGTCATCTTTTGTAAGAAACAGAAATGGTCACCACATGACTAGTCCTCCATATCATTAAAAGGCAATCCATGGACAGGTATTTTTTTGATGGGGGTTAAAGCATTGCAGCTGAGAAATACAGATTTCTGTTAACAGCATTAATGAGGACGAGGGTGGTAAGTCTCATCCCCGCATACTGAAAGAGTGTCATTCAGTCACATGGAGTATATTAGAAAATAGCACCAAGGTTATGGATTGAGCCAGAGTGCTTGAGTGATCCACGTGACTATTTGCTTTATATTACTGAATATAAGCATATTCCTTCCAGCCCTTTACGGACTGACTCTCGGAAACAAACACCTTTAAGATCTTAATTTGTGAATACAAAAAATTAATAATCAGCCTGGTAATGACTGGTTAACACAAAAGGAAACTTATTTGCCTGTTGACTGTTACCATTTTTGTTAGGAGCCTATGTTATTTTTAAGTAGTGAAAGAACATAGATCTCTCTTTAAGGAATTGTTTTTATGTTACATGCTTACAACTTTGCATTACTAAATCTTATTTTAGCAAGACATCCAAATGGTAACACTCTGAAATTGGCAACAACAATGAAAAACAAAAAATGAAAAACAAAAACCAACAATAGAAAAAATAAAACAAAACAAAAAACCAAAGCGGTTAAGGATTTTCTTCCCACAGAATCCTTTCTCAATTCCCATCTTCACTCATTGACCTTTTTTTATCAAATTTGCAAATCCAGGTGTATATCACACTCTGTTTATTCAGTGCAAACACCATCTGGTTCTAAAGCCCTCTCATTAGTGGCTGTCTCTACTAAATGCAGTATAGGTATACACGGTATGCGGGTATATGTATATTAAATATATATGTATGTGTATGTCCATATATATATTGTAATCAAATTAACTTCATAATAAACTTTACATAGTTCTAGCTCTTATTCCACATATGGATTCAGTCATTTCCAAACGACAACAAAACTTTTAGTGCTTTTTTAAAGTATCTAAGTTATGAGTCCTCTAACCCTTTGCACTCGCTTGCTTTTTTCTCATTATCCACTCAACATTATCCACACTCCACATCCGAGTGCAAAGGGTTAAAGTATCACTTTGGTTAGATATGTGGGCTGTGAGGACCACAGCAGATTGTTGAAAGCAATATCCTGTAATCTGGAATGGGCATACCAGGTAACCAGAAGTTTATATAGAACATGATGTCAACTAGGCTGACTTATGTCTGGACATGCTACTAATTATAAAATAACTCTACAAATGAGTGCTTACTTAATTCAATGTAGCTATTCCAAACAAAAGAACATTTATTTGTTTAAATCAGGCTGAAGAAAGGGTACTAAAAAGAAAAGAAATATGCCAAAGAAATGTGGGAAAGATTCAAGATTTATTTATAAGTAGAGTGATTGTTGAAAAGGATAATGGGAATTATAATTATAAAACTAAGAAGTCCAATGAGTGAAGCTGTGAAATTATGACTATAGGGGAAAGAAAAGGTTTGTTAGAAACGCTTCAGAGAAAAGTCTGGCTGTAGAGGTGGAGTAAAATAATGGTGAATCAGATTCTGGACACAGCTAATAGAAAACATACTGATACTCCATCCCCATCCCAAATGAAACAGATGGCTGCATAGAGAAGATATAATTCTGGAAAATATAATGGGAAGACATCCATTCAAATTAGAGATTGGAGAAAGAGATCATGATCTAAATCTATCCCCATCATTTCTTTTAGTTCATGAGTACATAGCAACATCCTTTCACTGTGTGGTTGCTATGAAATTTTAGAAAAGGCATATGGTAATGCGTACAATCCAAAAGAACTGTCATTCAGTTCTTTTTTAAAATTTTTTTTAAATTGATAGATAAAATATATTTATGTGATTTAGGTCTTCTAGTTAAAGGAGAAGAGCAAAGAAGCAGTCTCTGCATATATATATGGATGAAGTACCAAAACTATGGAAAATAGTTGTAGGATGACTAAGCTAGCTAGGACCTGCACTCCTGAATGACGCAATTATTCTATTAGGAGATATTTTCTTGAATCTTTGCTAATTGCACTAAAAGCTAAGAGAATTACCACAGTTCCCTTTGGAATATTTTTGTCCAAAGTTTACTTTAAGAATGAAGAGAAAGGGTGGGGAAGCGTAGAAATGGTAATGAGTTATGATTCAGTACAAACCACTTTTGAACTGATTAAGATACAGAAGGTACCAAAATACATTTTGGACATCATGCATTAGAATACTAACTTGGACAACTGGGGAAAATGTTTTAGTTTTCCTAGCTGAGAACAGATTCAGTTAAAAAAAGGGAAAAGTCTCTTGAGTTTTGTTTATTTAGTAAGAAGCAAAAGCGTCTATTTCTAATATGCAATATGAGATTAGCTATCATGCATATAATTGTGGGTATCATATGAAATTAACTTTCTTTAATTATGAGTATTCAGTTCTCATTATGAATGAGAATTCTGTGCTTCTCCCAGCAAATGTATTTATAATTTCAAATTAGTTAATGTAAAAATGATCCTGTAGTTGGATTTCAGAATATTGAGAAAATCTTACTATAAAACTTCACCTGGGTCTGAATGAATATCAAGAAGCTGCTTTTAGATTAAAGATGTGAAAACCTTTAGTTTTTGTTTGTTTTTTGTTTTGCTTTTGAAAATGCTTATACTGTGGAAGGAAATAATTCATGTAGGTAGAGAGAAAACATTGCCCCCCCACCAAAAAATTCCATTTTGAAGAGCAACGGTATATATTGTATATACTTTCCAGAGCAAAACTATTAATTTTGCACTACCATGAATTTATGTGTGTGCTGAAATATAGTTTCTGTAAGAGCTAGTAGTTCTGTAATTGTATCGTGAAAAACATTGATTACATATTACAAAGAATCAGCAATAAGACAAATGGACAAGCATGTTTTGGTTGAGATGAAAAGGACTATAAATCCTTAATTTGACACTAGATTTGTGAGCACAGAGCAAACAGCAGTTGGGCCATATTTGGCATTTCTTCAACAAACAATGCTCAATGTTTAATATCCTTGTGATGAGACTAATTCATCTTCTGGTTATTGACCTGTTTAAATTTTCTGTCCATATATTGTCCTCTAGGGTAAGACTTCTTCACTTTAAACTGGCACTTAAAAAGTATAAGGTGAAGATTTCTCTGTCGACAGGGGCAGGCTGGTGATTAAATTTTCTCAAGTCAGTAGAGAAATTACAGAAAATAAAATCAATGTTGTGAGTTTTTCATAAAGGTAAACCCATTTCATGAAAAACTGCCTTTTAATTCTGAGATTATGTACTATTTACTTATGTGGTTTTAAATTCCCTTTTTATGGAACAATGTTGATAATAGGTAGTGCTTACGTTTTTGTCTTTTTAACATATTTACTTGACAAAGTAAAAGTCAATACTATATGTTGGTTCCTAATTAAAAAGAAATTTACTCATTAGTAAATTCCAGGACTTGTAAATACTAAGATTTTACAGCTGTGCAAATGTCGAAGTAAGTCTATAATTATTATTAAATAACTATTATTAGATAATTAACTATTATTAAATAACTGTGCCTCAAGTTCCTTTGCTCTCACCTACTCTGGTCACTCTCCTTCGTTAGGGCCCTAGATGTCCTCAAAATGAAGTATTTATAGGGTTAACACCTGTTGCAGCTGGGTCACCTGACTCCTGCTTTACCATCTGTTAAACATTTTAAATAGAACTCATAGTAAAATCCAAATGTCTGGGAACCATAGGTGTCAGGTAAGTAGTGTTGCTATCTGTTCCTTTAAGATAGATGAGAATGCTACAGGCTGTAAGGCCATGTACTTTTTAAAAAACCATATTCAAGACAATCTGGCAATTGTAGCTTGATAAATATAAAAATAGGGTTGTTTTTGTCCCTTTCTATAGAATACAGTATAAAAATCTGCATAAATAAAAACACAGGGCTTTATGCATCCTAGGGATAAATAGTTACATGATGAGAAAGTAAATGCATCTCTTTTCCTTTTTCTTCTCATAATTCTTCCTGCAGTAAGAGAAATATGATCTATGCAACTGGGAAGAAAAACTATACAGACTAAAACAGTAAACCTTGGTGCTTTGACAAAAACCTGCAGCTTTAACAAAGAGCAAATTTTAGACATCCCCCAAAGAGGACAAATACTTATAAAGATTTTATGAGCAAAATGAGTAAAATAAGTTCAGAATCTTGTTTTGGATTTGTTAGAGCACATTAAAAAAAATAAATACCTCTTCCTCCTTTGTTCTTGTCTTCAAAGCGAAAGACAGGAGGAGCAGAATGTGTAGTCAACTTGGCTTGACCTTTGAGCAGCTCCCATGTTAGACTTTGGAGAGTGCATCCCCATTGCTGTAATCAGATGGCTACAGCAGGTATTGCCTCTACACCTATGCGTTTCAGCTGCAGAAGCACTGTAGAGAGGTGACTAACCCTCATTAGCATCTGAATCAGCAAAATGTGTGATGCTTTTACATGAATGATGCTGTTATTTAAAATATACACTTTATCTATTTCTCCACCCTCCGAAAAATATCAAACTAGTTATTCAGATTTTGTTTCTCTTATTTCTTGAAGGTCTGCCAATATTTCTTCAGAAGAGGTGCATTGAAACCTATTTTAAATTGCAAAAATAAAACATGTGGATGCTACATAGAGGTTTAAAAATATTGAGAATATGGATTCAGGTTTCCCATTAATTGTCTTTAGAAGGAGGTGTGGGATAGAGAGGGTTAATGGGCACACTAAAATGAGCAGGGAAAATGTCCCTGCAGGTGTTTGCTTTAATGGGGTGTTGATGGAAAGACAGGGACACATAAATAGGGAAATGAGTGAAAGAGAGAAAGTGTTTAAGTGGCTAGTATAAAACAGGGGTCTGTGACAACGTTCAGATTTAATTCTTAGAATTGTTTTGACTTTTCTTGTTTGGAATCCTTTTTTTAATTTTTGCTAACTTTTATACAATCCCAATTAGCTTCCTATTATCTAGAGACGACAGGACACTTGGAATAGAGATTTCAGAGAAAGGGTTATTTAATCATACATAAGTAACTACAAATTCCTCACATTAGTTTCACAAACTTGGCAGGTAAAATGAATTACTTCTCTAGGTTTTCTTTGGCTATTTAAAAAAATATATACATATATTAGGAAATTTACAATGTATACATGTATAATAGTAGAGAGAACAGTATAAGGAATTCCGATTTATCCAGCCTCAATGATTGTCAACTTCCTTACCAACTTCTTGACTCCTCCTCCTCCCCCACAGATTGTTTTGCAGCAAATCCCAGACATTGTATTAATATTGTTAATTATTTCAATATGTTAATAACCTCTAATAAATACTTTAAAATATAACTTCAATTTTGTTATCATATAAACACTCCATATCATATTTATTGTTCCATAAATTAATAATATCTTCTAATAAAATATCCAGTGTTCAATTTTTATCTCATTTTTATGGTTTATATGACTTAAGACCTAAATAACATCCATATATTGTAATTGGTTAACATGTCTCCTTTTTTTGTTTTGGTGGGGACCTTACCACATACTTTATTTATTTACTTGTTAATTGAAAAATAAAAATTGTATATGTTTATGGTATACAGCATGAAATTTTGACATATGTATATATTGCAGAATGGCTAAATATTACTAATTAGCATATGTTCCAATCCCTTTTTCTATAGGATTCCTCTGTCAATCTTGTTTTTGGTCTTGCATTTTTTCTGCTTTGGTTTTTTTGAAGAAATGGCTGTTTTTATGCTGGATGGATTTTATTGATTGCATCCCCAAGGTGTTGTTTACATGTTGCTCTGATTCCTGTATCTTTTGTAAATTGTTGGTTAGACCTAGAGACTTAATCAAATTTGATTAATGTTTTTAGTAAGACTATTTCATAGTTGTTTTCTTAGTCTGTTAGTGCTGCTATAACAAAATACCCAAGACTGGGTAATTTATAAAGAACAGAAATTTATTTCTCACCATTCTGGAGGTTAGAAGTCCCAAGATCAAGGCTTTGTCAGGATTGGTGTTGGGTGAGCTCAGGCCTAGTCTCTGCTTCCAAGATGGCATATTGTTGTTGCATCCTCTGGAATGGATAAACACTGTGTCTTTCAATGGTGTGAGGGAAGGGCAAAAAGGGATGAGCCAGTAACTTAATAATCTGCTAATGGCCCATCTCTTTTTTTTTTAGAGACTAGGTCTCACTCTTGCTCAGGCTGGTCTCAAACTCCTGAACTCAAGCAATCCTCCCGCCTCAGGCTCCCAGAGTGCTAGGATTACAGGCGTGAACCACCACGACCAGCATAAGGCCCCATCTCTTAATGCTATCACATTGGGGTTTAAATTCAACATGTGACTTCTGGGGGACTCATAGACCATAGCAGGTATTATTGCTTACTTTCTGCAGAATGTACAAAATGTCTCTCAGTACTTCTTTTGTGAGTGTGGCATATTAGCAACCACTGCAGATATTTACCTAGATCTCTGTTTCTCTTAACTCCTTCTTACCATAAACTATTTGGCTACCATGAAATATAGTTCATCAAGTCAAAGCAGAATAATTGCTTGGTTACACCTTTAGTGATCAGTTTTCCAAATAACGAATTAGTTCTATATTCTCCTCTAAAGAAGAAAAGTGGCATTTTAAAATTATATTTTTAGTATTATTATAAACTCATGGATTTAAATACATTTAGATACATTTTGATCCTAGGTAATTTATTTCCTTTTTTTCCTTGTGATTAAAAATGAAGTCTTTCATTGTATCTTTTAACTATTTTGGAAAATGTAGACTGATACTGATTTTTAAAAGTTAATTTAACAACCTGCTACTTTATTAAATTATTTTATTGCTTATTTTAGTTCTACCATTGATTCTTTAGGGTTTTCTAAATATAAATTACACCATCTGCAAAGAGAGATAGTTTTACCTTTTCTAGTTCAATTTTTATGTTTAAAATATTTTTGTTGTCAACATTCCTTGGCTAACAC
Source organism: Mirza zaza (assembly GCA_008750895.1). Classification (NCBI taxonomy): domain Eukaryota; kingdom Metazoa; phylum Chordata; class Mammalia; order Primates; family Cheirogaleidae; genus Mirza; species Mirza zaza. Next base: position 14,219 of record VSMD01101648.1, read on the forward strand.
TTTCAACATAATGTTAAACGGTAATGGAAATACAGATGCTCCTCAACTTATGATGATGTTACAAAATAAACCCATAGAAAGTTGAAAATATCCTAAGTCAAAAAACATTTAATATGCCTAATCTATTAATACCAAATATCATAGCTTAGCCTAGCCTACCTCAAACAAGCCCAGAACACTTACATTAGCCTACAATTGGGGAAAATCATCTAACACAAAGCCTATTTTATAATAAAGTGTTGAATATCTCATGTAATTTATTAAGTACTGTACAGGCATACCTCAAAGATATTGTGGGTTTGGTTCCAGACCTTTGTAATAAAGCAGATAGCACAATAAAATGAAATAAACACATTTTTTGGTTTCCCAGTGCATATAAAAGCTTACACTATACTTTATTAAGTGTGCAACAGCATTATGTTTTAAAAAGGTACATACCTTAATTAACAAATACTTTATTGCTAAAAAATGCTGCCATAGGGACACGAAGTGAGCCCATGCTGTTGAAAAAGTGGCGCTGATAGACTGGCTTGACACAAGTTGCCAACAAACCTTTAATTTTTAAAAAACACAGTGTCTGCCAAGCACAGTAAAGCAAAGAACAATAAAATGAAGTATACTTATACTGAAAGTGAAAAACAGAATCATTGTATGGGTACTTGAAGTATGGTTTCTATTGAATGCATATCGCTTTCATACCATGGTCAAGTTGAAAGATCCTAAATCACCCCATTGTAAATTGGAAATGTCTGTTGTAGACCTTCTCTTCTTGGTTCTGGATTTAGTGTGAAAGTCTAGTATTTCCCCATTAAGAAAAATCATTGGATTTTGGGCTTGTAATTATATATCCTATTTTATTGAGTTTTTAAAAAGCATGGATAGGTATTGAACTTTGCAAAATACCTTATTTTTGATATCTATATCTATGTCTATATCATGTAATCTGAGCTCTCTCATTAGCTCTACTAATATGGTTCAGCAGTGCATTTCCTAGTATAAGTGCCATGGACACTGGGACTAAATTATACTTTATGATGTATTAATTTTTAATATACTCTTGGATTCTGTTTACCAATTTTATTTAAGATTTTTTACATTAATATTCATAAGTGAAATTCCTCTGCAGTCGTGTTTTGGGATAAATTATTTTTAGAGTTTTGGATTGATACTCCATAAAGCCAATATTTTAAATCTTCTTTCAGTCCGGCTTTTATTAGTTTTACTTTGCCGGTTTTTAAATAGCTTTCTGAGTTGGTTATTTAATACCTTTTTCTATTTTTTTATTTTTTATTGAAATAGGTATTTAATGCTAGAAAATTTCTTTCATTAATGATTTTAGCTGTCATAAATTCTCACATGTATTATTTTTATTATTGTTATTTTCAAGAAGTTCACAATTTTAGTTTGTATTTCTCCTTTGATCCAAGAGTTACAGTTGTGTGTGTGTGTGTGTGTGTGTGTGTGTGTGTGTGTTTAAGTTTATAGATGGAAGGGCCTTTAAAAGTTTTTGTTATTTGCCTAGAGGTCAACTGCATTATGGGCAGAGAATTTTATTTGTATTGGTATTATTTTATTCTTTGGGATTTATTCTATTGAGACTCTCCTTGAAACCTACAGATGCTGATGATTACATATCAGCTCTCTTAAATATTTCATCTACACTTGAAAACATATTGGCTCTCCATATCAATGTCTATATAGACACTTTTATCAGGTATGACAAAGATTGCCTCCCAGGAGCTGAGGCCAAAACCAGACCTCTTGTGGGGCAAGGCTCAACTTTTTACCTCACACTCTTAATAGCTAAAAGAAATCAATAAGCTTCTTCTATTTTCATGTTTTTCCTCATTTATCTTTCATAAAATATGACATATGCAATTATGTCAATTTTATTCCTCCAGAGCTAACATGGATGATAGTTTATATACAATTTTATTTGCTTTCTTTTATTTTCTCTCTCTCTATCTCTCTATATACATCTATGTATTATATCTATCTACCTACCTATGTGTTTAAATCAGGGTTTGTAATTTTGTTATAGCCCTTTCACTCTCTTGGGAGAAGTTAGGTTATGGACTGAATATTTTGTGTGCTCCCAAAATTCATGTTGAAATCCTCACTCCTGATTTGATGATATTAGGAAGTGAGACCTTTGGGATTATAAGAGCAGAGCCCTTGAGAATGGGAATAGTGTCTTTATAGAAGGAACTCTAGAGAGCTCACTCACCCCTTCTGCCATGTGAGGACATGGCAAGAAGTTGTCTGTCTGTGAACCAGAAAGTGGGCTGTCACCAGACAACAAATCTGCCAGTGCCTTGATCTTGGACTTCCTAGGATACAAAACTGTGAGAAATAAATGTTTGGTGTTTAAGGCACCCAGTCTGTGATATCTTTGTTACAGCAGTCTGAACCAAGACAAGGTACTATTGTCTATTGGTTATACAATGTGAAAAATTATCTTGTCAGCTCTCTTTGTCCCATCATTCCTCTCACTTAATGTTTGATCTGAAGTATTATCTTTTTTACTCCCTACTGAGAGTTAGCCAAACTGAAAATGTTGAGGGCACAGTCTTCTAGACTGTCAAGTCTGTCCAAACTTTTCACACCAGCTGCAAGGAGTTAGGGTCCAACTACAAATTTGGAGGGAAGAGTCCACATAAGACCACCCTGAGTTCTGATGCCAAATGCAAGTTTTTGGGATTCCCCAAGCCATGCTTATGTTTATTAATTCACTAGCAGGACTCACAGAACTTGCTGAAATCTATTACATTCATAGTTACAGTTTATTACAGGGAGAGGATACAGATCCACAGAAGCCAAAGGAAGAGGCACATAGGCAGAGTCTGTAAGAGTTCCAACAGTTAAGTTTCCATTGTCTTACAGGTGGGTTATTCTCCTGACTTAGACGTGTGACAATATGCAGGGAGTATTGCCAACTAGGGAAGCTTACCCAAGCCTTAGAATTTTTATGAATTTGTACTGGAGCTCCATTATGTAGACTTTATTGATTGATTGCCCAGGTGATTGATTTCAACCTTCAGGTTGACTGATACTGTGTGACCCAAAGACTCCACCCTAAATCCCATAATTGGTTTTGCTAGCATGGCCAGTCTATGCTCAAAGACCATTAGGTGTGGCCAAGTCTATTCTAATATCTGTGTGGCCAGCCCTCACCCTAATAATACTTCTATCACGTAGTATGTAGATTGCCTTCCAGAAGCTAGGAGCAAAGCCATATCTCTTGTTGGGCAAGGTCAATTTATTTAATATATGCTTTCATTTAATATCTGAAAGCAATCAATGAACTTCTATTTTTCATGCATTTTTTCTCATTTGTTCCTCTTTTGATAGTAGTTCTAGATCTACATTGTCAAAGCATGTAGAAATTACCTGATATGCTATCTGTCTTATAATAATTATTTTTTAGGTCTACAAGTAAATATATATTTTGTGCTCCCCACAAATAATTGAGGAAGTAAGGAAAGGATCATATCTTCATTCAGTGGAGAGGAAGACACATTGGCATGGATGGATTCACCCATCAACTATTAGGGAGAATCCCTGACATTATCACTTACAGTGAAGACCAAAGGTCTGGTAGCAGCAGAACAGGTTTCCCAGGTATAATGCATAGGAAGACTAAATACATAGCAATAAATACTTGCCAAATATTAGCTTTTCTTATTTTTAAACACAATTTAAAGCTACAAATTTCCTCTAAATATCACTATGGCTATAAACTCCAGCTTTTCTCTGACATAGTACATTCATTAATAATCAGTTTTAAGAATTTTATAAATTTTATTATTATTTCTTTTTGGAACTATGACTAATTTAGCAGTATGCTTTTAGATTTTTAAACAAGAACTTTTAAAATGGTTTTTTGGTGACTGTTTCCTAATTTAGATGCATTGTGAACAAGAACTAGTCTGTATAATACTGATTTTTGAAATATTTTTTGCAGCTTAAAATGTGAATTTTTAGAAATGTTCTTAGTGTGTTTGGTAAAAGTGTGTATTGCCTAATTTTTGATTATAGGATTCTAAATACATTCAAGACAAAAAGTTTTTTAATAGTTAGAAGGAAAGGGTTAAAGGCAGAGCTGTAATTCTCTGACAAATTTCTGCAATATCAAGTGAAGGATTGGAAATAAGGGACAGTCTGGCTGGGATCGCTACTTTTGGTCCAAAGATGTGCCTAAGTATGCTGAGGATTATTCACTATGTAATATGTAATTTATGGCATTCTACAGCCCTGAAAAATAGGGTATAGCTATGTCTCCTCCAGGTGCTACCACATGATTTAAACTAAGGGATCCTGACTTAAAGTTTCTGTGTTCTACCGTGGTTTGCACTTACATCAGTTTCTTGTCATGTCTCCCAATCAAAATGTACCCTGTGCAATGATGAGCTGCATCAGAAGCTGTGTCAGGATGTTTGAGACCTCTGCCATGTTGCTGACGTGATAATGTGATAATCATTTGTTCCCTGTTGTTTATCCTTTCTCTAAGCTAATTAAACATGGCGAAGAATAAGCCAATTGTGTTTTGTGAGTTAGACTGAAATTTAAGCCTGAAAACCACTCTGGAGGACTTGTAGTCATTACTGATATTTGGCCTGTTTTTATTCTTCTATAAATTACTGAGAGACCTGTTAAAATTCCCACTTGAATAAGGATTGCAACCCTGTAAATTTTTACTTTATGTATATTAAGCTATAGGTGAGAATTCCTGTAACTTCCAGCATAATTGTTCTTCATAAAACTAATAAGTAATATTCATTAATTTATTACACAAATATTTATTGATGATTTCATATGTAGCAGGCTTTCTTTCTGATGCTTGGACTAAGTTACTTAATGAAACAAAGTCCCTGATGTTATACTTGCATTCTATTGGTGGATAATGATGATGAATGAATATTTGTATGAGTCAGGTAACAGCAATGAAGAAAATGCACAGAGTAAGGGACTGAGAGTGAAGGCCAGGGTGTAGGTTAAGAGGGAACACTTGGTCAGAGACCTAAGTAAAGTGAGTGAATGAGATTGCCTGTAGCTGAGGAGGATCTTCCAGACAAAAAGAATGACCAGTACAAAGATGATGGTATGGAAACATTCTCGGCATGGGTAAGGAACGGCAAGGGGACTTGCAAGAAGGGAGAGAGAATGGAATAACGAGAGGAAGAGAACAGAAATAAAAAGAGTGAGGAACCAAACTGCACCCCCATTCTCTACTACAAATCTTAGCTCCATGAACCAGGCCTGAGCTTGGGAGAAAGGAGGAAAGATTTGAATGAAATGTGATTAAAATTTTAAATTTGACTGGATTAGATTATTTATTTTTTATTTTTTAATTAATTATTATTTTTTTTTGCAAAAGATAGTATGTCAGCCTTGTGGATTGGCCTTTAATTTTTTTAATTAAATATTGAATATATAAAAAAATATTTGTGACATATATATACATTACAGAAAAAACCAATATAGTAACACCTGGCTACTCACCTCCAGCCTAAGAATTAGAAGAATCTTAGAATTTTAAAAGCTCCTTTGGCACTTTTCTTGATCTTTTTCCAATGGGCCCCCAAACCAGAGGTGGAAAGCTTTGTTTTTATTTTTTCTTCGACTTTTCTTTAAAGTTTTACCACAATTTGATTGCATTTCTGTGATGGTTAATTTATGTGTCAATTTGGCTGGGCCACAGTGCCCAGATATTTGGTCAAACATTATTCTGGATGTGTCTATGAGAATGCTTCCTAGATGAGATTAATATTTAAACTGGGAGATTTCACATAAAAAAGATTGTCCTGCATAATGTGGGTGGGCTTCATTTAACCAGTTGAAGGCCTTATAGAACATAGACTGACTTCCTTCTAGAAAGAAGGAATTGTGCCAACAGACAGACAGCTTTCAGACTTGAGCTGCAGTGTCAGCTCTTCCCTGGATGTCCAGCCTGCTGGCCTCTCCTGCACATTTTTTACTTGCTAGCTTCCATAATTATGTGAACCAATTCCTTAAAATAAATCTCTCTATATACACATTTCTTTTTGGTTCTGTTTGTCTGGAGAACCTTGACTGAAACAATTGCTAAACAGAATTTGTATCAATTCAACAGATTTTTACTGAGTGCCTACTGTGTTACAGGCATTCATTTAGGTGTTGGGGACACAATATAAAATAAAATATACAACAAAATCATTGCCCTCATATATGTTAAATTCTGTTGTTTTCACCAATTACTTTATTAAAATGCTTTGTTTTAATCATTCCTTTACATTTATGCTAGCATTGTTCAGTATTTTAGTTCCTCATATTATATACATAATTATCATTTTGCATAATAAATATGTGTTTAGGTGGACTCAGTTTATTTAGTTACCATTTCTACTGCATATCAGACCATACTTACAGAATAGCTCTCCTTTCCTTGAATGTACAATTTCTAGAAGTTTCTCTAGTAAGGATTTGTTGGTCGTACATTTTCTCAATTTATTTCATTCAGATGTATCCTCAGTTTGCCTTTATTTTCTAAAGTTTTGCTATGTACATAACTTTAGGTTAAGAGTTTTTTCTTTTAAAACATTTAACATGTATTTCCATTGCCTTTAAACTATTAAAAATAATCAATTGTCTCTCTTTACTCTGAATACTTTTAAGACTTTGTCTTTGGTGTTACACTATTATGTGTCTAAGTCTATATTTAGATTTACTTATACTTTGGACTTAATTTGTGTATCATAAATCTAAGATTACACATTTTTTTACCTTGGAAAATTGTCAGCTTTATCATATGGAATATTGCCTCTACCCCTTTTTCTCTTTTTCTTCTGTAAGGCCGATTAGATCCACCCTATACCTCTTCACCATATCCTCTCTGTTTCCTAAGGTGTCTTTTATATGTTTTTTTTTCCTCCATATTACATTCTGCAGATTTTCTTTGGCCAAGTGGGCCAAATAACACAGGGGAAGTATTCTTCCCTTCCAACTGGCTCCATGTTTGTACAATGTACTTTGTGTGAGGTGGGTTTAATTGTAGCTCACTCTGTTTCTACATTCTCTGTGTATTTCTATATGTATTTCCATATCCATTTCTAGTTTATGCATATGTGGGGAATTTCCTATTAGACTTCCCACCAGGGCTAGGCTCTAGCTCTGGTCCTGTCCACAAGTTCTAGTGTGGTTTCACAGTAAGATCTCAATGTCAGACACAAGTGAATCATCATACATAGCTCCCAGGCACATTCATTCAGGTACATGCATTCTACACTGGAAACCACTGCATTGGAGAATGCAGTCATGAACAAATTTTATGTAAGGGAAAGCCTTGATTCTACTGTATTAATAAATTATGTAAATTACAAAATTCACACAATGAACAAATTAAAGTAGCATGAAAGAAAATACATATCTTGCTTCTTCAGTGGATCATCATGCTGACCCATTTAAACATGCACATCTTGCTGTACATAATGGAAACTCAAAAACAATTTCTCAGCAAGGAAATGTCATGATTAAATCAGTACTTCAATGAGTTCATCCTGAGTGTGGCAAGGAGCAGGTTGGATTAGAGCAACACTTCTTACCTTTAGCTGCCTGTTAGGATTACACTGAAAGCTTTAATAAAATTATTATACCACAAAGATTTAATTTAATTGATCTGGCTTGGGGCCTGGAGATCAGTATTATTTTTAACAATCACAGGTGATCCAGTTGTCAAGTCAGTGTTTAGAACTACTGAGCTAAGGCGATTTAAATGGAGAGAGATTTATATTTAAGAGGTAATTGTAAGACAGAATCTCATGATCTGAGGGCCAGTTGGACATGGGATAGTGAGAAAGAAAAGATAACTCTGAGAATTCTAGCTTAGACAACTGAATAAGTGCATGACAAGCCAACATTTGAATCACTATGTATTAGGCTATGTGGTAGCCGTGTGTTAATTAACTTATCACATCTGTGGCAGAGGCTGTTTATCTGTTCACCAAACTCATTTTCCTTTTCTCCTATGTATAGAGCTGGACTATATTTCCCGGTCTCTTTGCAATTAGGCCATGTGACTGATTTTTTTTTTTTGCCAAAGGACTGTGCTAAAGTAATATATACCACTGCAGGCCTGGGGCATAAAGACACTTTTAGGAAATCATCCCTTTTATCTTTTTAATTTTCTGCCTGGCAATTGAGACTGATGTCCAGGATGTGTTACAGATGACATATTTTCCTTATTTCCTGGGTCCCTGAATGAATGCATAGAGAAGAGCAGACTATTACAAATTGAGGGGAGTGAGAGATCAATTTTTTGTCATGCAAATCCACTGAGATTTCTGGGTTTATCTTTTATAGTACTTTTTGTTATCTTAACAATTCTACAGCATAGGTACTATTATTAATTTTATTTTGAAGATAAACATAGTGGAAAGAGTAGGTTTTTGATTTCGAGCTGCCAGGATTGCATTCAGGCAGAGAAACTTATAAATACAGTTCCAAAGCTCAGGATGAGGGGCAGTGTGACAAATCCATGTGTGAGTCATCAGCATACAGGTGACTGTTGAAGCTGTGGAAGTGAAAGTGAGCCTTTGAGGAGACAAAGAAGAGAACAAAGGAAATGGACTCATGGTAGCATTTTAGTACCAATAATATTTTAAAAAGAGGATACAGTGTGGGAGACCAAGAAAAAAAAGTCAAGAGAGATCAAAAATAAGCCAGGATAGAGAATTGACAAGAAAATCAAAAGAGAGGAGATACTTTTCAAATGGAAGGCCTATCAGTAGTGCCCAAAGTGACAGGGTTAAGTGAGCTAAAGACCAAGGAAAATGCCAGTTATCCAATTAGATGGTGAATGCTGACCTTTAAGAAAGCCCTTCCAGAAGGTTGGTAGGATCGGAAGTCAAATTGAAATGGTTGACATGTGACTGAGAAGTGAAAACTTGTGGGCAGTACATGTAGAGTACCTTTTCAAGATATTTGGCAAAAAGGAAAAAAAGGTGTCCTAGAGAATGATCATTTTGATTCCTGGATCAGCTGAATGCTAGACTAAATGAGATTTTTGACAGTAGGGCATGTGTCAGACATTTCCTTTCCTTTGGGAAATTTCTACGTTTATGGGAAAATAAATTCATCATAATTATAATTTACCTCAATACTATTTATAAGTTAATAGTTAATGTAAATGGGACTATATTTGAAAAGTTAGCCCTTTGAGAGGCAGGATGATGATTTAAAGTAACTGTAGAGTTGGAGAGGTAGGCTGCAAGGAAGTCACATTCTAAGAATTAAATTTAGGAATTAAAATAATAAGGCAAGCATTGTGTTGATGTTGTTAGGAAATGGGGAATAACTAAATATGTTCCAGGAAAACAGGAAAGAAATTTGCTTTAAGATAGATCAGAGATGATGATGAGTTGCTAAATACCAATGTTTAGCAACTGCAAACATTATTGATATTTAATGAACAGGGAGGGAAAGCTATGCTCTCTTTTGTATTTAAGTCTTCTCAGGCAGGAGCACTGTATTCATATTGAGGTCTAACAAATTAAGAATACTGCAGAGAAGCGGAAGACTTCCATGAGGAAGAATATACTGGGAGAATTGTTCCTATGGGAAAATTGAAAGGGAATAGAAATATTTATGTAAAAATAGAGTTCTAAGGAGTGACTTTAACCTTTCAATAGTTTTTCAATTAAATGTGTCTTAGAAAAAGATAAAGCAACCCACAAAAGCACTACTCCAAGGGTGGGAAGGTACACAAGGGAGATATTAGAGGGGTCAATGTGACAACATGGAGTCTGCATGCCAGTCAGATGGGACCAACATGAGATGTACCACCAGGAAAGCCATCAAGAGAGTGGGAGAGAGAAGCACATATGTCAAGAGGTGTACATAGCAGGCTGACTTGTCACAAGTGGGTGGGAGGACAAGGCACAGGCAAGAGCTAGGCACATATGCTAGGCCCAGAAGGATGGAGTATCCAGAGAGGTCAGGTAGCTGGAGCTCCACTGTTCAAGAGAATGTGGGTCAGTAGCAAACTAAATGTGAAAGGTCCAAAGGCTGGGTCAGAATACTGAGCTACTCAAGTTGAGGGGATATGGGCCAGAGGAAGATTTCCTTTCAATTGCATGAAGCTGGACCTTAAGAGCATCTTCTCCAGCTCTGGGGTAGGGTGGGTGCTGGGGTAGGGAGCCCTAGCAATGTGTTCCTGTGATTGTATATTGCAAAATTTGCAATAGTAAGATAGTTTTGAATTTTTTTGTTGTTAAAAAAACCTTTCCCTTCCCAAATTGTATGTGTTGAGCCCCACTAAATCTGCTCTGTCTTGGCACTATGTTTGTGGGCTCTAAGCACAATATCAAGGAAAAGCAAATGGGTATGGGGGGGCAAGGTGGCCCCCGCTTGTAATCCCAGCTACACAGAACCCCATCTCAAATGGAAAACAAATTGTTTCTCTGCCTCAGATCAGGGAGTCTGTGTTTTCTTTTCTAACAAAGGAATCAGAGATCCAACTTGGGGAATTGAACACGGCCGGGGAGAGGAGCAGCTAAGCGGGTCAGTTTCTGGGAGTAGAGTCAGAATTGTGTGGTAGCGAGGGATCAGACAAAGGCTAACTTGAAGCAGGTGTATCTATTGAGTATAGATGATTTAGTTTTTTTGGATTTGGTCTTCTTGAAATTCTCTGTTGTTATCCTCTGCTTTTTTTTTTCTATTGGGTTGCTTCTCTTTTTATTTTTAAATACATACATTTTCTCAACCTGTTATTTGGTACTATGGATGTGAACTCAGGCTTGTACCTTACCTCCTAGATTGCGAGCTCCTTCAGGGCAGGGTTATTTCTTATTTAGAATCTATCTACATTACTGAAGCATGGTGGGTACAAAATGAATGAAATTCTTAGGCTTTCCAGTAGTTCTCCACTGAATGGGGAATGGGGATAGGTAAGAAAAGACTTCCTTGGGGAGCTGAGGCACAGACACACAGAAGTGTGACATTTGAAATAGAAACCTTCTATGTCCTCATCACACATTACTTATATATATATATATATATATATATATTTTTTTTTGCGGGCCACAGCAGCCCTTTATTTATTTATTTATTTTTTTAATTTCAGCATATTATGGGGGTACAGATTTTAAGGTTTCAATAAATGCCCTTTACCCCCCTCCCCCCACAAGTCTGAGTTTCCAGCATGACCATCCCCCAAATGGTGCACATCTCACTCATTATGTATGTATATACCTGCCCCCCTCTCCCCTCACCCCTGCCCAATACCCTATTACTGTAGTATCTATGTGTCCACTTAGGTGCTGCTCAGTTAATACCAGTTTGCTGGTGAATATATGTGGTGCTTGTTTTTCCATTCTTGGGATACTTCACTTAGTAGACATTACTTATATTTTAAGCTATGTTCTAAGCTCCATGAAATAATGTTGACTGCGATCTATTTCTTTTTTAAATTTTTTTAAAAATTTTAATTATTATGGGTACATAATAGTTGTATATCTTTATAGGGTACATGGGATGTTTGGATACAGGCATACAATGTGAATTAATCAAATCAGAGTAATAGCGGTATCTGTCACCACAGGCATTTATCATTTCTTTGTGTGAGGAACATTCCAATTCCACTCTTTCAGTTATTTTAAAGTATACCTTGACTTATTGTTGATTATAGTCACTTTGTTCTGCTGTCAAATATTGTTCATCATATCTAACTATCTCATGATATTTTTGCACCCATTCGTCATCCCCACTTTATTCCCTGCCAGACTACTCTTCCCAGCCTCTGGTAACCATCATTCTACTCTCTGTCACCATGAGATCAATTTTTTTTTTTTTTTGAGACAGAGTCTTGCTTTGTTGCCCAGGCTAGAGTGAGTGCCATGGCATCAGCCTAGCTCACAGCAACCTCAAACTCCTGGGCTCAAGCAATCCTTCTGCCTCAGCCTCCTGAGTAGCTGGGACTACAGGCATGTGCCACCATGCCTGGTTAATTTTTTCTGTATACATTAGTTGGCCAATTAATTTCTTTCTATTTAGAGTAGAGACGGGGTCTTGCTCTTGCTCAGGCTGGTTTCAAACTCCTAACCTTGAGCAATCTGCCCGCCTCAGCCTCCCAGAGTGCTAGGATTACAGGCGTGAGCCACCACGCCCGGCCGAGATCAATTGTTTTTAATATTTAGTTCCCACATATGAATGAGAACATGAGAGATTTGTCTTTCTGTGATTGGCTTATTTCACTTAACATAGTATTCTCCGGTTCCATCCATGAGGTTTCAAATAGCAGGATTTCATTTCCTTTTGTTTGAGGAAACACAATGTGTGAAGAGTCTGTTGACAGAAAGTGCAAAAACTCGTGCAAAATTTTGCAAAATTTTGGTGGTTGAAGTGAAAAAAAAGGTAAGATTGATGCAAGGTGAGGATGGAGATGAAGGCAGAGGCCAGACCATGTGGGACATTCTAAACTGTGATAAGGATTTGGCTTTTTCTTAAGAACAAGAAAAAGCCATTAAATAATTTAATGTAGGATATGATGTGATCAGATCTGAGTTTTTGTAAAGATACCTCTGGTTCTATTGCATGGAAAGTACCAGGAGGGCCAGGGTGACGCAGGAAGCACAGTTAGGAAGTTAATGCAGTAGTCCAGGTAGGACAGATGGCAGCTGGGCCTATGGGGGTGTCAGTGAAAACAGAAAGAAGTAGAAAAATTTGTGAGATATTTAGAGGTAAAATTTATAGTATTTTGTAATGGATTATACCTAGGCAGGATGAGGGAAAAGATGGTGTAGGATAACTTCTAGGATTCTAAGCTTGTGCAACTGGCTGGATGATAAAGCCATTCATGGAAGTTGGAATCACTGGTAGAAGATGGAGTTTGGTGGGAAAGACCACAAGTTTGATCATGGATATGTTGGATATGAGGTGCCTGTAAGATGATCAAGTGGTATGTCAACTAGGCAGCTAGATATGTGAGTCTGAAACTCAAAGGAGGTTGACTCGAGAGATGTGAATTCGTCTCAGGATATTTTGTTGTGCCAGAAGAACATGAGAAGAGAAGAGCATCTAGGAGGAAGCCTTAAGAACTCCAACCTTAAATGGTGGTTAGAAAAGGATAAATCTTCAGAGAAAACCTGAGCAGTAGGGAGAAAACATCAGGTGACTGTTTTCTTGGAAGCCAAGAAAAGGTAGTGTTTCTAGAGGGAGGTAATAACTGACCTTGTCAAATGCTGCTAAGGTCAGGTAATGTGAACAATAAAAACATTAATTGATTTTAGTAATGTGGAGGTCACTGGTGACTGTTTTAGTGAGGTGACTATCTAGAGAGGATTGAATTGGGAAGTGAGTGGAAGACAGAATAAGGGGAAGAGCATCAAGTCAATTGATTTTTTCGAAGACAGTTGGCTACAGAGGGAAGAGGAAAACTAGGGTGGCAGAAGGTAGATATGATAGAACATGATGCAGAGGAGCCTTTTTGTATGGATATCCGCTGGAATCTTCTATGTAATCAATGGTCCAGAAATTTATGCTCTTTAGGTAGGATTTACAGAATAATATTGATACTTTAATAATAAAAATTTGTAGTCATGGCTTATGATATATTGCTAGTAATAGCTCTTATTTGTTTATGGGAATATCTTTTCATTAGAATATTTTTTTACAATGAGAATATATGATCCACTTAACAATACGGTCATTGATTTTATGAGACCATTTTAACCAAACAGAGGGTGGTGAAAAGCAGAGACTGCCTATTCCTTCACATTTCCTTTACTGCAATAAGAAAACTTTGTGTATTGGGACTGGCTGGGTTTATACCCTACTGAAATGGGCAGTGCTGGAGCAGGCACACATATAAAAGAAATAAATATAAAAGACTAGAACATGAAGGGGGTATCTGGTGAAGAATGTTCTAATTTTATACTCTGAGATTATAGCTAAGATGTGGCAGTAGAAGGAAGAATCTTTTATTTGGAGACTGCTTTGTGGAAGTGTCTATTCATTGCAGAAATTCACCTTTTCTACTAGCTACAAGATCCTAGAAAAATTGTTCAGTCACTTTTGGTCTGCTTTGTTATGTATGAAATTTAGTTTCTAATACCTTTTATTCTACTTTTTTTTGAGCACTATTGTGCATTCAAGCTATGAAATACCATGCACATTTTATTTATCATTATGGCCAATGAGTACTACTGTATTTTCTGAGGGAGGGTATAAAACTCATGACAGATGTTTATTCACATAATATTATGTACATATTGCTGGCTAAAATATAGCCTTAAATTAAAATTTACACTTTACATTGAAACTATATGTTGTACCTATGAGAAATGCAGTGGGATATTAAAACCTGGTGAAGACCATGAACTTTGGGATAAAACTTACTGAGTTTATCACTGGTGGACAAGTTATTTTACATTTTGCACCTCAGTTTCTTTATCTTTTAGAGAGAGGTGTTAAAAATGGCAAATAATAGTACTTCCCTCAGGGAATAGTTGTGAGATTGAAAGAGGTGATGCTTTTGTTGTAGGAAGCGCTGGTTCATATTAATCATTAGGGCTTTCAAATCTTACAATCTAAAGCACAGCTTTTCAAACTGGTACAAATAGGATTGGGTGGAAGTGGCTAGGGAGTTCTAGAAGTCACAGGATAAATGTAGGATATCTCCCAGAAGTGTTAATTTTGTTGATATTCACTACATTTTTATATTTTTACATAGAATATAAAAAAACCCTTTTGAACTTTTTAGATAAAGAGAAGGCCTCAAAGAAAGATGCTGCCTTGAAAGAGTGGCGGTGAGGGTTCAGACTATAACTCTGGAGCCTGGGAATGTGTGTTCATTCCTTCCTGCTGCCTGGGGTTCCTCAGTGGCAGCGGTTAAGAATTACTGGTCAGTAGACTTTATTGTTGGAAGATGAAGAAGTAAAGCTACTTCTTGTTCTACCACCGATTTGAGTAGATTAAAAGTCAGGAGGATTATATGGATTTGTCTGTGCAAATCCTAAAGTGATTTTCTGGATTTGGGAAAAATCTTGACATGTTTTAATTTAGCACCTTAACTGAGAAATGTTCCCAGCATCTTGCTGTTTTAAGTAACTGAAACACTGTCAACTCAGATTGCTTCTGAAAAAAGGCAAACTAAGATGTTTTCAGAGACACTGCATAATATGCCTTGCATTTATTTTGGTAAATATCTTGATTTCCTTATTTACTGTGACTAAAAGAATTTGGCAAATTTTCAGTTCTAGAATGCATCATTCTTGGAGAATACACTGTATGCTTTTTTCCAATTTGATAAATTTGTCAAAACTTAAATATATACTTCCTTACTAACATTTGGGTGTTATTTTAAAAGATAAATTGGACTTAATTAAAACATAGGCACAAAGACAAAATAGATATCTAGAAACATGGAGCAGATTTTTTTGTCATTTTTTCACATATGTGGTTTCTGTATTGGGAGTTTTGAGTTTAACTTTTTAATTCTTTTGGGAGGAAGTTGGGGGCCATAAGCTTGGAGAGGAGTTGGAAGTTGGAAGAGGAGTTGTGATTCTTGTCTCCCTAGTTTTACACATTCTTTTCTCTTGTTTAGGAGGATCTTTTTCTTTATCTTCTAGGTTAATTCAAAGCCAGCTTCAGATATTGCTTTCCCTGTGAAGCCTCATAGATCATGTACCCACTAGAATGGGTTATGTTTTCATCTGTGCAACATTCTGTACTCACTACAATGTATTTCCCACAATTTGAACTTCTTTGTTTATATTGCAGGGACAGGTGTGTAGTAAGTGCTCAATACCTGTCTATTAATTGAAATCGACTCTAGCGGCAGGTGATATTGAGAGTATAGAAGACGATCACAGAGACCTCATAGAGGCATCAAAAGAGCCACTCAATCGGTTATCTATTGAGTACAGAAGTACTCCTGAAGCAAAAACAGGACCTCAGATGGTAGAAGAGTCCAGAGTTATACTAGAATATATCTAGTCCTTCTCTAAAACTATGTAGGGAAAGGATCCGTGTCTGGGAATGCAGGCAGGGGAACCTTGGGGATGCATTCAGTCAACTGTCATCAACTTTTGGGTAATGAATCTATAATATGACAAATAATTACATATTTATTACTAAAGAAATTTGTTAATCAAGTCATTTATTAATCAACTAATCTTGAGACCTACAAGCTCTGAATATAATATGACAAGTAATTACATATTCATTAATCAAGTAATTTGCACTGGTAGTTTCTTGGAGTGGATTGGGGATGCAGAAGAATTCTAAAGCCTGTTTCATGACATGAACCAGCTGACATTTGGTGGAGAACAGGCCAAGCTAACATATGTGGACCATTAGGAGACAACATAAACCAGTATAACAAAATGAGGAATGGGATGTATCTTTTTGTTGGGAATTGATCAGAACTCAAAGCTAAGGGTATCAGGTGATAAGTATGTTCATGTTTTAAAAGAAAGTTTCTAGAAAAATTTCTATCAGATTTTAAAAGATGCAGCCAAAGTGGACAATCAATTTTCTACTTCCATCTCTCATGTTGGCCATAAGGGAAGCCTGGAAAGAGAATTCTCTGCAGAAATCTCATGGGATTGGAGAGGTTTTGACCCATCACTCAGTGGATAGAATCAATTTAGGGGAGAGAACCACTAATAAATGTCAGTAAAAAGCAAGAGAACCCCTCTTAAAGATTAGGAAGTTGTTTTCCAGAAGTGGAAGGTGGCACACAAAGATTCCCAGATGTTTTCTGTATTGCAAAAACTGCAATAAAAGTATTTGCATGCACTGGAACTTGCTGGGTTTATATTCTACTGAAGTGGACAGTTTGGGACAGGGACACATGGGAGAGAAAGACAGATGAAAAAGACCATGAAATTCAGGGTAGTGTCAGCAGAAGGAAAAGTGATGCATTTCTTGGGAGAACTTGACATTGTCCCCTTTAGTTTGTGGGGAGACCAACTAGCACTGGGTGGCCTCTGGCCTGAAGACATCTGAAGTCAGGAACTGGCTGGAGCTTCTTTTTCTGCAAGGCAAGAAGAAAGAGCTGTTTTCTGAGCCAGCAAGCCTATACTTACCAGAGTGGGTAAGTTTCCACAAGAGTGGAAAGGAGTGGATGGTTGGGATAGTAGCTTTGTTAGACCTTGCCCCCAGGGCTGTCTGCGGGGAGGGGATCCTAGCCGAAAGAAGGTATATAGTGAATACTGCTAAAGGCTGCTGTGGAGTCACTGCCAACAAACATCAGGCAGGGAGGCCATAAGACTGCCAAGGTTTCTACAGAAGTAGCTTCAAAGAAACCACAGAAAAAGTGTCTCCAGGGAGAGAACTGGCATTGCTCACCTGTACCACAGAGGACTCTAAGTTACAATGGGACTCATAGAGGAAGATGTTAATTGAATCATCTTCTTCCTACCTCTGCCTCTGGATGGGTAAAAAATAGCAGAATGACTGAGGAAGATTTGGGCAAAGTGAGAAAAATAAGAAATCTTCTAATGTTTGAAGGTGACCTAGAAAGCTGTAGGATTTGAGAAAGATGTTGAGTAAGAGAAGAGAGAGGGAGAAGAGAGTGTTAGAAATCAATCGTGGGAGAATAAAGCAATTTCTTAGTTTTATTTTATTGAGTTGATCCCACTCAAAAAAATATGTTCTATACTGTCACTGAAATTCTGAGTAGTGTTGGAATGACTTAAGTGCCAAAGATGAAATTCATCATGGTTGAATGTCAGGTAAGACCGTAGGAAGGGGCTGCAACTTCTCCCAGTTCCCAAAGTGATGACTCAGAGGAGCAGGGAGAGCATTTTATTGTTAATACTTTTTACATGTAAATATTCTTCTTTCCACTTTTTATACTTTTTACTGAATACACCATTCTAGTCTTGCTTTGTTTTACTTAGCAGTGTACTTCAAAGTTTATTCCATATCCATATTTAAGGAAGCATTATCATTCTTTTTTATGCCTACATCTTATTCCATGGTAGGACTGTGTTTAAATTTGTTTAATCAATACACTTTGGTGGATGTTTAGGTTATGTACAATCTTTTGCTATCACTAACAATGCTGCAAAGAATGATCTGTGCAAGTGTTGTCCCATGTAGAATAAATTCTTTGACATGGAATTGCTGTAAACATGGAATGTGATCAAACTTCAATCTTGAGGATTACAAAAATATCTTATAACAGGTTATTTTAAGCTGATAACAACTTAATTTTGATCACAAAAATGCCCCCAAACTCAAAGCCCTCTATACTTTTTTACTCCACTCCCTCCTATATTTTGAATATTTGATGTCACAATTTACATGTTTTTATATTGCATATCCCTTAATAATTTTTGTAGGTATTATTTTTAGTTTTGTTATTATTTCATAGTATTATTATTATAGGTTTTTTTAACATTTGTATTAAAGATATGTCATTTACTCTCCAGCTTTACACTTTCTGAGTATTCCAGATTTGACTGTGTTCTTGCTTTTACCAGTGAGTTTATACTTTTGTATGGTTTTGTGTTACTAATTAGCATCCTTTCCTTTCAGCTTGAAGAAATCCCTTTAGGACCTCTTGTAGGATCTAGTGGTGATGAACTCTTTCAGCTTTTGTTTGTCTGGGAAAGTCTTTATCTGTCTTTAATTTCTGAAGGAAAGCTTTATCAAGCATAGTATTCTTGGTTGGCAGTTTTGTTTTTTTTCTTCAACTCCTTGCATATATCATGACAGTTTATATTGGCATGTAAGGTTTCTCTTGATAAATATGTTAACCATGTTGAAACTTCCTTATAACTTATTCACTTCTTTTTTTTTTTTATGCTTTCAGGATCATCCCTTCATCTTTGGTTTTTGACTGTTTATTATAATATCTTATTCATATTGAATCTCATTGAAGACCTTTGAATTTTCTGTACCTGAATGTTTATATCTTTCTCCAGGTTTGAAAAGATTTTGGCTATTATTTCTTTAAATAAATTTTCTACCTCTTTAGCTTTTTCTTTTTCTTCTTATACTTATATGACTCAAATTCTTTATATATTATCCCATAAGTCTTAATTCCTTGTTATTGAATTTTCTCCTCCAATGGTATAGTTTCAAATAACCTGTCTTTGAGTTCACAGATTCTTTCTTCTGCTTGATTGATTATGTTTTAATGCTCTCTATTGCATTTTTCATTAGTATTTATTGTATTTTTCAGCACCAGAAACTTTTTGTTGTTTTTTAACCCTTTGTACTGGCTTGCTTTTTTCTCAATTCCTTTATTCTACTTGGGATTTAATTATTTAAATACCCCAGATTTTACAAAGCACGGCAGTAGAATAAAAAACTAGAGTTTCTTTTCATACAAACTTATTTATTTGAATTTTTTATATTTCAAATTATTGATACATTCAAAGAGTAATTTTAATCTCTATAATTTTTGCTAACTGTGTCGAGTCACACTCTACATCTGAGTGCAAAGGGTTAAAAAATAATTTTAATCTCTCTGCTGAATTTTTCATTTTGGTCATTTGGCCTGTTGATGCATATGAGTATATATTTCTGTTGGACATATATCTAGGAGTATAATTGCTTTGTCATAAGTATACATATGATATTGTCAAAGTGGTTGGACCAATTTACATTCTTATCAGTTTTATATACTGTGTATCTCATTTGGTTTTATTTTCCCTGATGAATAATGCGGTTAAAATGTTAAATACCTTTTCATATGCTTATCGACCATGTGGATAGCCTCTTTTGAGAACTACTGTTGAGTTTTTAAAAATCTATTTTCTATTGTTATTTTCTTATTGATTTATAGGGATCTTGTATATATTCTGCCTAGCAGTCCTTTAATATGGTAAAGGACTACTATGCAGGAGGATTACTGTGCAGAATATATAAAAGACTCCTACAAATATATATATATACACACTATAAATGTACTTGTAGTATAAATATGTAGTAAAATTTCTTTACACACTCTGTGGCTTACCTTTTCACTGTTATAATGAGATATTTTGAAATACAGATATTCTTTATTTTAATATGTCCAATTAATAAATATTTTAAAATTATTATTGCCTTTTAGTACCTGTTTGTGGAATCCTCCCCTATTCCAAGGTCATAATTCTCATATGTTATCTTCTAAATTTTTAAATTAGGCCTTTCACAGTTAAGTCTACAACCCATCTGGGATTGATACTTTTTACATTTAATACAAGTTAGGGGATGAGATTTTATTTTTCCATGCGGATATATGGTATACCAACCACAATTTATTAAAGAAAATTTCATTTCCCATCAAAGTAGAGTGCAAACTTTTATCATAAATTGTGTATTTGATCATATATTTCAGGGTTTATTTATGAACTCTTTGTTTCTGCTCCATTCATTTGTTTGTGCTTACATTAAGACATCCTCTTAATTATTATACCTTTATAATAAATATTGATTTATAATAGTATAAGCCCTTCATTTTGTTATTTTGCTTCAAGATTGTCTTCATTTTTTTGCCCATTTCCATATTCATTTTTAAATCAACTTGTCAAATTCTACATACAGTAAAAAAAGAAACCTGCTGAAATGTTTTAGGAATCACATTGAAATTGTAGAAAAATATGGAGAGAATGTACATGGTTATAACATTAAGTTTCCCAATCCATGAACATTGCCTATCTTTCCATTTATCTGGGACTTCTTTAATTTCTTTTGATGTTTGGTGGTTTCCTCTGTAGAGGTTGCATACACTTTTTGTTAAATTGATACCCACATATTTTCTGTCTTTTAATGCTCTTTTAAATTTCATTTTGTATGTGTTTTTTTGCTGGTATTGGATTCCAACTTTTATTTTTCCAGCTTTGTGGGACTGATGATAGTATGAACTTCTCAGCTCCTTAACATTGCTTTCTCCATGGTTTCTTTGCTTCTCAGCTTCTGAAGCTGAGGTATTGGCAAGCGAAAATGGCTCAGGCTGCTGAGCTTACTTCTCTGTGATTACTTTCTCTGAACTTAACCCCTCAAGCCTCCTCTGCCTTAGTAACTCTGAATGCCAATTATTTTCTTAATAGTCCAAGAAAATAATAATAGTTTCCTCAACTCCCTTTCACCTTAGACATTGATCTCTCTGTGTCTTTTCATCTTGTTCATTCATGTCACTTATGAATTGGGAAATGCCTTAAAGTAAAAAGATGGCGTAAAAATTTTAGATTCACATAAATGATTTTTCCTTCTATTGTGAATCTTATCTTAGTACCTCCCTCTTCAGTGGCTTAAGCAGATTTTACAAAAAGATTTTATCTTTATATTCTAGTGTTCTCAGTGACTAGTAGAGTCATCCCAATCTTTATTTCATACTTTGTTGTGCACTTCTGTTCTCTCTCTCCCTCTCTCTCTCTCTTCTTCCTTTCTCATCAATAAATTATTTTTTAAAAAAATATAATAATAAAAAATAAAATCAATTTTATTGTTTTTCTCCAGAAAACTAGCTCTATAATTTTTAATTAGTACTCTTACTTTCTATTTTCTAATTCATCAAATGTGGTATTTTTCTTATTAATCTTTTCTTTTACTCTCCTGAGATTTATTTTGTAGTTCATCTTGCTTTATTTTTTGAATTAGATGTGAATAATGCATATATAATTAATTTGTGGTAAGTTGATATGTATTTATAGTAAATTGACATAAATTTAAGACTATAAATATTTTTCTAAGAATAAATTAAGATATACATTACAGATCTTGGTAGATGTATTTTTATTATAATCTATAAAGATATTCTGCAATTTCAATTTTGACTTTCCAATTTTTGACACAAATTAGTTAAAAGGGAGGACTTTTTTCATTTTCAGATTGTATGAGTATTTTGGTTTTGGTTTTATTTCTAATTTTATTGTTCTACTATCATAGAATTTATCTGAAATGTTTTTGCCTTCTGGAAGTTATTGATATTTTTTGTAATCT
Organism: Mirza zaza; assembly: GCA_008750895.1. Taxonomy (NCBI): domain Eukaryota; kingdom Metazoa; phylum Chordata; class Mammalia; order Primates; family Cheirogaleidae; genus Mirza; species Mirza zaza. The sequence goes on from VSMD01101648.1 coordinate 36,134, forward strand.
AATAATTTTGGTGAATTTTTTTATAGACACTTGAAAGAAAGCATAGTCTGTTTTCTTGGTGGGTTTTAAAAATGTTTTATATATACTTTATTGCTTATGGTATATAGATTGTATCCTTAATTATTTTCTGCTTCTAGTATGCTTCTATTTCCTCTTTACATATTCTCCAGTTTTTATTTATGAATATTGATACTTTTCTATAATATAGATTTTTCTACTATTATAGTTTTACTTATATTGTACTCTTTATCATCTTAAAGTTTTTATTTAATTTTATGTTATACTTTTTGTTATTCATTCAACCTGAATGATATGACAATCATGATTTCTGTCTTCTTGTTTCTATAATTTAATTTACTTTGCTTACCAACTCATTTTCAAGTCTTCTGAGTTAATGTTTTAGGTTTGACTTCTGTTAGAGTATATATTTGATTTTGTTTTGTGATCATATATGGAATACTTTTTCTTTTAATATATCTGTTTAATGATTTTATTCTTACTAAAAAGGCAAATATGTTTGGTCTTAGTTTTGTCACATTTTATTTCATGCTTTAGGTTTTGTAGCTTTCAAAAAATATTTTGTGGTCTGCTTCTCTGTTTTATGTTTGTGCTTCTTCTAGTAATTAGAGAGGTTAATATTTTTGTTGTAGTTGTTTCCTATAACTGTAATTTTATATGATAGCCTTAATTCTTTCTTTAGACAGTGTATATTGATTTTCTACTATGATTAATGATGAAATTAATATGATTTTCTTTTTCTCTTCCCTTCCTTGCTTCTCTTCCACTCTTTGCCTCTACCTCCTAATTTTACTTAACTCCAGTAAGTCCTCACGTAACATTGTTGATGGGTTCTTGAAAACTGCAACTTTAAGTGAAATGACCTATAACAAAACCAATTTTTTCTCATCAATGTTATAACAAAACGATGTTACAAAACAGTGTTATTCAAGGACTTTTGCACTTTGTTTCACTTAAAGTAAGTTTCCAAGAACCTATTGATGATGTTAAGTGATAAAGTGAGGACTTATGTGTGTAGTATTTCCTAGTACATATTTTTTTGTTTGTTTGTTTTAGAGACAGGATTTTGCTCTGTCACCCAGACTGGAGTGCAGTGGCATGATCAGAGCTCACTGCATCCTTGAACTCCTGGGCTCAAGTGAACCTCCCACCTCAGCCTTCCCAGTAGCTGGAACTACAGGTGCTACATCATTATGCCTGGCTAATTTTTTTTTTTTTTCTGTAGAGAGGGCATCTCGCTCTGTTGCTCAGGCTGGTGTTGAACTCTTGGCCTCAAGAGAACCTCCCCTTGCCTCATCCTCCCAAGTGCTGGGATTACAGCTGTGAGCCCTTGTGCCCAGCAATATTTACTTTTGTTCTGTCAAATAAGCTTCTTTATTACTTTTCAGATTTAACTATTTTTGACTCGCATCTACTAAAAGGGATGAAGTTAGCACACTTATACATTACTTGCCATCCTTATGTCACTTTTCTTCCTAACATTTTGGTAATATACTGTTAAGAGTTGTATAATAGCATCCTCTTCTGCCAACAAAACCCCCACATTTGTTTTAGTCTCAGCTACATAGATGCAATGCTCACTGATATTTCTCCTGCTATTTTCTCTCCAGTCATCCTGTGAGGGGTGTATAGGAGACTCATACAGAAAGCTTCATGGGAGCAATATGCTTCGTGTTCTTGCTTTTCTTAATATTAATATGTTATCAGATTTGGGTTTTATGTTTTTAAATACAGGCATGTGTTAAAAAACCAATGAGGAAAGATGAATGCTGCATTTAGTGGGTACTTTTTCTCCTTTCATGCCTGCTCTTCTCTGCCTCTTGCCATTTACCTGGTTATAGAAGCAGAAATCTCAGCAGCTTTGTTTCTACGAAGTGACTGGGCATCCTCTGGCCACAGTTGATTGGTCCATGGTAGGTACCAGCCCTAAGTTCAGCCAATCAGAGAGTCCCGCCCATGGAGATTTGGAGGAGAGGAGCAAGAGCAAAAGAAAGAGAAATTGAGAGAGAGAGAGAGAGAGACAGACAGACAGACAGAGACACACACCAGTCATTCTCTGAGTGGAAGGATTTATAAATAAGGCTATTGATAGTTATGCTTTTAGCCAGTAAATAGGAAAAGCAGAGAAAGAAAATAAATGAATAGAAGCTCAGAGAGATGCAGAGCTAAATGAGAAAGAAGACCTCCTAGATTCCCTCCAGTTTCCAGTTTGTTCCTGAGGCCTGGCTGCTTCTCGTTTCCATGTGACATCCTTGTAACCTTATAATAAATTCACCTATTTTACTTAAATAGGTTTCTGTTATTTGCAACTATAATAAATCAACTCACACCCTGTATGTTAGCGTAGGGACAAGCTTTCCCAGTTAAAGAGAGTGAGAAAAATTAGATTAGATGATGATGATTATTATTTTTGTCCTGCAGGATTCTTTCAACTATAGAGCTACCCAGTGAATTCAAACACTGACTCTTTATTAGCTGGCTTAATTACCAGATTAGATCTGGTTTATGTACCAGGCACATTGGCTGTGTCAATATAATACAATAGTGCAAAATTAAAAGCAACTGAGGGATTCAGTCATTTGGATTTGCAGTGGCTCATTAAGTCGGCCCCATGAGCTGCAGGCAGGTACATTTGGATTTCCACAGTTTACTAATCTTTCCCTCCAATTCTGTTGTAGTTTTCTATGCTTGTGGCCAAGCCATTGGCTGATCTTAAAAGCATTCTGATCAAAAAGCACTATTCACCAAAGAGTGCTATTTTAAAAATGCTCACACTTTAAAATCCAAGGTTTACCAGCAGGATTGAATTGAATATTGAATATTATCTTGGCGCCTTGAAGAGGAACCTGAACTTTTTAGACCTTTGTTTCTTTTCATTTGAAGGTAGTGTTTTGACGGAGAGAGAAGCTGTAGTCCTACAAATCAGTACCCCATGTCAGGCATCCTGGGAATTTTGCAGGCAAGCTCAAAATCTAGCTCATGTATACAAAAATGTAAAGCTTAATTAGTCTTTAGCTTAAAACTTTGTTGAAAACTCCATTAAAAGCCTTTTTATTTCTTTTTTCATTAAAACACAACAGATATTTCATAAAGCATTTAGAAAATAAAAGAAAATGAAACAAAGGAATAAAGTTACTCTCTTCTCAGAGGAAAACACTGCTAATTCTAGCATTTTGGTATTTTTTTCTTTCCAGACTTCTTAACTTGTCAATATATTTGCTTGTTCTTTCATTTACTTGGTATATGTTATATATTTATAATTCTGAATTTCCTTTTTATATTAGGATTTTCCATTTAATTATAAACTCCTAAATGTTTCAAAGGCTTTATAATATTCCACAGGACAGACATTACATAGTTTATTAACCCCCATAATTTTGGAAGCATTAATGTTTTTAACATTTTGAGATTTTACTGTTGCAGTAAATATCTTTTACATAAAACTTTTTCTATGTGTAGAATTTTTTGCAGGTTAGATCCTCAGACATCTCTGCTCCAAGTTTGAATGTTTTCATTCTGACAGCACAAGTTCTTCTACCACCTCTTCCCAGTTGCCCTTTAGATTTGCAGGCACTAGTTCAGGGTCTGTGAAGTGAAGGATGCCCAAGGCAGGTTTGGGAACACTGAATGTGAACTGCGAATTTGAATGAATCTGAAATCCAGGTCGATCCCTTTGTTTTCACCTCGCTGGATCTCAAAGATGAGAACTGGCTGAGAATGTGCAGGGGTTTAGCTCTGCCAGCTGGCGAAGCATCCCGGAATAATGGGAGATTATTAGAATCCCGTCCTTTTCCAGCAAGCTTTTATCCACTTTCGTCTGTGTTGTGCCAATTAAGGATGGCACAGTGGTTTTCTTTGTGTGCATTCTGGCAGCCCCATCTACACAGATTTGGGAGGAAAATCTCACAAAATATGCACATCACTTCGGCTTCCTGTAACGAGGCATGACAGAAGGATCTCAGGTCCCTCATCCTAAATTCATGAGTAGCTATATGCCTGAAGAGATTATCTATGGACCTTTTTAATGTGCTGGCATCTTTATGCATGAAATGTCTCTTAGAGAAGACTGGTAATCACGCTGAGTATACAGTGGAGATCATTCACTCTCTGAAGTTTATTTATTTTTCAGTGGTGACATTATATCAATCCACACTGGAGCCACAGTGGGATGCAGCAATAAAACAGAATTGGATGCAGGGTTGAGTTGGTTGGATTCCATTCAATTTTATTTAGTTATTAAAATATTTAAAGTATCTTACTGTAATTTCTCCTCTCTGTGATTGTTCCACAGCTCAGCCTTCATGGGCAGCAATGTAATGAATCTCTAGCATATAGAGCCAGACACCCACGTGCTCACCCAGGGTTCACAAAGGGGTCTCTAATTCAAACCCAGGTTCGTCTTTGCATCCAGTTAACTGCTAAGGTTCCAGGACAGGTTTGTCCTCTTTTCAGCCCTTAGGCATCTCTTTTCCCCTTTCTGGGTTTGATCAAAGCAAAAGTATAAAAATAACGCCAGCTACCTCTTTCTTAGAGAAAAAGAGTTTTGTTAATTTTAGCCACAAGTTACTTGCTATGGAAGTCGGGCTGTGAGTGTCAGCCATGGGTAAGGGCTCAACTGCTAGGCTGCCTGTGTGGAGCTCTACAGATGCTCTTTACTTTCATGGCTGCGTAATCTTACCGAGGTCAGCGATTGACATAAAGTCAGAAAAAGGAATCAGAGATAGGGCTTCTCTATGAGATGACCTGAAGAATCCAATTGCTTTGGGTATCTTTGTCTGGTTCTGCTTAAATTCTTTGTGCAGAGATAAGGGGCTTCCCCTCCTCTGTTAGTGACCTGAACACCTCTCTAGTATAATACTAGTAATTGAAGAGGGATTGATGGAGCTCAGAGAGGGTTTAACTGCTTTCCACCTCATTATTGTCATCCGTGGGCATGGGGGCATACTTAGGTGATGTGTAAGAGCTAACATTCCATATAAGAAACAACTGTCTTCATCTCAGACAGCATGTCTCCTTTTGTCCCTGGGCCTAGGATACAGAGTTATTTCCTACCTGATACTTAGAAGAGAAATGACAATATATTCCCATGGTGTGTGTGTGTGTGTGTGTGTGTGTGTGTGTGTGTGTGTGTGTATGTGTGTGTGTGTGGGTGTGTGGGTTTGTGTAATACATGAATTATTGCAACATAATGGTGATGGATAAACATTAGCTACCTTTTCTGCCAGGCAGGAGCTTATAGTATTTTATAGAATATGAGAATTGTAGAGCCAGAAGACACCATAGCGATCCTTTAATCCAACCATCATAATTTGTAGATCAGGAAAGAGATACAGAGTGGTTTTAGGGATTTTGCTAGGTTAATAGAGGTATTGACACAGCCAGGTCTACAACCTGGGTGTCCTGGCCCAGCAAAATGGTCTTTTCATCACACAATATCTATTTTTAAAAGGCAAGAGAAAATAGGATAACTGAAACTTTGTACCCTTTGACCAATGCCTCCCCATTTCCTCCTCTCCCTAGCCTCTGGCCACCACCATTCCAAACTCAGCTTCAATGAGTCTGACTATTTTATATTCTCCATATGAATGCAATTATGTAGTATTTGTCCTTCTGTGTCTGGCTTATTTCACCTAGCATAATGTCCTCTAGATCCTTCCATGTTGTTGCAAATGACAAAATCTCCTTTTTTTTTTTTAAAAAAAAAAAAAGCTGAATTACATTCATTCTATTGCTTGTGCATATGTGGGAAAATTAGGAATGTGTTATTTAGTTTCCAAATACTTAGAGATTTTCTAAAAATGTTTGTTATTTAAAAATTATTTTAAATTTTTATGGTTGATAGTTGATGTAGTTATGGGTAAATGTGATAATTTGGTACAGGCATGCAATCTGAATTAATCAAATCAAGATAATTAGGATACCTATCACCTCAGATGTTTTTCATTTCATTGTGTTAGCATCATTCCAATTCCATTCTTTTAGTTATTTTAAAGTATACCCTAACTCAGTGTTGATTATAGTCACTTTGTTCTGCTATCAAATATTATTCGTTCTAGCTATATTTTTGTACCCATTAACCATCCCCACATTATACTCCCCTCCCTGCTACCCTTCACAGCTTCTGGTAACCATCATTCTACTCTCTGTCTCCATGAGATTACTTGTTTATGATATTTAGCTCCCACATGTGAGTGAGAACATGTGAGATCTGTCTTTCTGTGCTTGGCTTATTTCACTCATCATAATGTTCTCCAGTTCCATCCATGTTGTTACAAATGGCAGGATTTCATTATTTTTATGGCTATATGATATTCCACTATGCATATGTACCACAATTTCTTTATCTATTCATCGCTGATGGACACTTAGGTTAATTCCAAATTTTAGCTACTGTGAATAGTGCTGCAATAAACATGGGAGGGTAGATACCTTTTTGATACACTGAATTTCCTCCTTTTTCACATATACCAGCAGTGAGATTACTGGGTCATATGGTAGTTCTATTTTTAGTTTTTTGAGGAAGCTACGTACTGTTCTCCACAGTGGTTGCCCTAATTTACATTCTCACCAACAGTGTACGAGTGTTCCCCTTTCCCACATCTTCACCTTTGTTATTGCCTGTCTTTTTGATGAAAGCCATTTTAACTGGAATGACAAGCTATCTCATTGTAGTTTTGATTTGCAATTTTCTGATGACTAATGATGTTGAACATTTTTTTCATACACCTGTTGACCATTTGTATGTCTTTTTTTTGAGGAATCTCTATTCAGATCCTTTGCTAATTTTTTAATTGGGTTGTTTGATTTTTTCCTATTGTGTTGTTGGAGCTCTTTATATACTCTAGTTATTAATCCCTTGTCAGATGTGTAGTTTGCAAATATTTTTTCCCATTCTGTTGGTTGTCTCTTCACTTTGTTGATTGTATCCTTTGCTATGCAGAATCTTTTTAGCTTGATGTGATCCCATTTGTCCAATTTTGCCTTGGTTGCTTTGGGGAGTATTACTCAAGAAGTCTTTGCCCAGACCAATCTCATCATAATTTCAGGTCTTAGATTTAAGTCTTTGAAACATCTCTATTTTATTTTTGTATATGGCAAGGGATATGGGTCTAGTTTCATTCTTCTGTATATGCATATTTAGTTTTCCCAGCACCATTAATAGAAGACACTGTCCTTTCCTCACTGTATATCCCTGGCAACTTTGTCAAAGATAAGTTCACTGCAAATGTGTGAGTTTATTTGTGAGTTCTCCATTTTGTTCCATTAGTCTATATATCTGTTTTAATGCCAGTACCATATTGTTTTTGTTACTAGTTCTGTAGTGTAATTTAAACTCAGGTAATTTGACTCTCCAAGTTTTATTTATTTATTTTTACTCATGATAGCTTTGACTATTCTGGGTCTTTCATAGCTCTACATAAATTTTAGGATTATTTTTTTCTATTTCTGTGAAGAATGTTAATTGTTATTTTGTTGGGAATTGCACTGACTGCAGATTGCTTCAGGTAGTATGGACATTTGAACATTATTGATTCTTACAATCTATGAACATGGAATCTCTTACAATTTTTAAATGTCCTCTTCAATTTATTTCATCAAAATTTTATAGGTTTCATTCTAGAGATCTTTCACTTCTTTGGTTAAATTTATTCCTAGATATTTAATTTCATTTGTAGCTATTATAAATGGAATTACTTTCTTGGTTTCTTTTTCAGATTGTTTGCTATGGGCATAGAGAAATGTTGCTGATTTTTGTATGTGAATTTTATATACTGCAACTTTACTGAATTTATTATTTCTAATAGTTTTTTTTTGTGTGGAATCTTTAGGTTTCTCTAGATATAAGATCATTTAATCTGCAAACAAGGATAATTTGAACTCTTTCTTTTCAATTTGCATATCCTTTATTTCTTTTTCTTGTCTGATTGTTCTAGTTAGAACTTCCAGTGCTATGTTGAATAACAGTGGTGAAAATGGGCATCCTTGTCTTGTTCCAGATCTTGCAGAAAAGGCTTTCAGTTTTTCCCCATTCAGTATGACACTTTCTGTGAGTCTTTCATATATGGCTGTTATCATATTAAGGTAAATTCCTTCTATACCCAGTTTTTTAGTGTTTTAATCATGAAGGGATATTGAATTTTATTGAATGCTTTTTCAGCAGTAATTGGAATAATCATATGGCTTTTCCCCTTCATTTTGTTGATATGATATACCACATTGATTTATTTGAGTATTTGAGTATGTTGAAGCATTCTTGTATCACTGGGATGAATCCCACTTGACCATGATGAATACTCTCTTTAATGCATTGTTGAATTTAGTTTGGTAGTATTTTTTTGAGAATTTTTGCATATACATTCATCAGAGATATTGCCCTATAGGTTTCTTTTTTTGTTGTGTTTTTGTCTGGTTTTGGTACCACGGTGATAGAGTCCTCATAGAATGAGTTTGGGAGTAGTATTCCCTTCCCTGTAATTTTTTGGAATAGTTTAAGTATGATTGATATTAATTCTTATTTGAATTCTGGGTAGAATTTGGCAGTGAAGCCATTGGGTTCTGGGCTTTTTTGTGGATGCAAGTCTTATTATTACTGCTTCTATCTCATTACTTTTTATTCTTTCCCCTACCTGTACCATAATTTGAAACTCTCTTAAGGGCATAAGTTGGACCAATTTTGGGGATCACCTTATTTATTTTCTGCTTTTCAGGGATCACTGTCCTTCATTGCCTGATGTTCAATATTGTCAATACAATGTTTAAAGAGCATTTTGTCATTTTGTTGTTGTTGTTGTTTCAGGCTGGAACATACATTCGTCAAAAAGCAGAATTCCTCAATTATACTTAAATCTTATTTCAATGTTATATGCAGTTTTTCAACTTCTTTATGTTTGTATCTAATCTCCTCAACAAGACAGTAAACGTCTCTAAGGGAGAGGATTCCTCTTTAATGCATATTCCTTGTAAATGCTGTACACTTTGCTATAAATTTAGAAATATCCTGGTACAAGAGATAATGACAGTGTAGGAATTACTTGCAACTTTTTTTTTTTTATGTCTCTGTCTATCATATGACATTTAATAATGTCATCTTGGGTTTATTTTATTGTTGTGTCCCTCTAATAGAAAAGGGAGGGCTAAATAAGACTGGCTTTGAGTCAAAATGGGAGTACAAGGGGTTGGGATCCTGGAGTTTAAACTAAGTCAACAACTAGGTAGAAAAATTAAAGCCTAAATGGTGGGAAGAAAGTCATGAGAAAGAAATTCAGGAGAATTCAGTGACTGGGATTCCAATCTCAGTGAGGAAATAAAAGTGTGGAGGCTGGGAACAAAGAGAGATTGGAGAAAAGCTTTCCTACAAGTATCTTGAGAGATACACTGGGTGTAGGTGACCCTTAAATTTGAAACTTAATAAATATCATCTGGCATGGACATGGTGAAAAGGTGGGTGAACCTGACATAAAGAGACAGAAGTGTGATGGAAAATCATTGAAAGCACATAACTACAACAAATTCCTCTCCCAAATCTGTTAGTGTGGCTCTAATTACTGCATTAGCTGTTTAAACCCTGCCATCCTGCTTATTTTCAGTGGTTTCCTGGCTTTGTTGTTTTATAACTAAGATATATGTAAGCATAATAAACACTCACACAAAACATCTGTCTCAAAATTAGTTCCATTTCTTTGTAAAGAAGCCAGAAATTCTGTTATGAGAACAGTAAAAAGATCATGCTATTTGTTATACTAAGGGTTTTTTTTATTATCTTATCAAATGTTTTAAATGAATAATAAGTTAAAATTCAAATAGAATATATAAGGTTGTAATACCTCATACTATATTTCATATTGATTTGCTCTTTGTTCAGATACTATAGCTTCTAAGTATAGCAGCATTTGATTGGCCTTATTCAATATAATCATAAATTTCTATAGTTTATGGCACCCATCAAATTCCTTAAAAATCAGGTAAAAGTTACTGAGGATCATTTAAAATAATAATAGTGCTATGTCCTCCTGGTATTATATACATTATCTCATTTAATACTCCCAACAATGCTATGAAATAGGTATTATTATTATCATCATTTTCTAGAGGAATCTCCAGGTTAGAGAGCCTAAGTTTCTTGTCTAAAGTTGCAGTTATCAAGGAGATTAAAGTCAGGTCTGTTTGACTTCAAAATTCTTAATACTCTGCTATTATTTCTCTCTCTTTCCCATTCTCTCTTTCTGACTCTCTTATTTGTGATGGACTGAGCTCAAAATTCAACAGGCTTCACATTGCTCCACCTTACCATTTTTCACTTAGTCACAAGACCATCCTAGAACCTGTTCTTGGAATTCATCAAAAAGCCCCCTTCCTGTTTTTTAATTAAAGTGTTTGTATAACTTAGGTATCTCTCTCCCACTCCCTGCCAATACCTTTAAAACATACTTCAAGATAATATGGCATAGGCAATCCATAAAACTTCACACAACACACTAGGTTTTCTTTATTTTTGCTTCTGTTAACTTCAGATTAATTTTCATTTTACTAGAACCCAATGGAAACCAAATTTTCATTGTTTATTGAGAGAGAGAGAACTTTCCCCAGAGGCTGTGGATGTTGCCTCACAATGTCTGATGGGGGAACAGAGGGCTTTCCAGGTGAGCTTGGATGAGAGAAGCTTTCTTTGGCCATGTAGGGAGTGGGAGTGGAGAGAAGGGTGAGTAGTGGTGCGAAGGGTTCTCAGGAATCGTGGAAAGAGGATAAAGAGGAATTGAGTCATGGAAGTAGCTAGGCCAGGTATGAGAGGGTCAGAGAAATTGCCAAGATTAGGGTTGAGGATAACAACAGTTGAATAGACAAAACCCCATTTGTAGATGCAAAGTTTTCTGTCTGGCCCTATCCAGCTTCAAGCTATAATAAATAGAAAGAGCTATAATTACGGCTTTTCAAAATCTCATGTGATACCAATCATGATCTCATAAACTTTATATTTATTTATTACTGTTATTATATTTATTTTCTATTATATTTGTTATATTTATTACTTAATTCTCATAAATTCTAGTAAAAATCTTCCAAATTCTCATAAAAATCCTATGGTGGGTGTTTATCCACATGTTATGTATAAAGAAACTGAGTAAAATCAGAACTTTGGGTGTTAGATTTCAGGTCTAATCTAATCTCAAATCTCAAACTCTTCCTCAAATTCTGAACACTTTGGCAATTTTCTTCTAGTAAAAGATTATTTATGAATCAAGAAAATGTGAAAAAATCAATGCAGTGCTATTTCTGAAAGCCCAAATTCTCTTTTGAAATCTATTTCTATGTAAGCAACATTCTTTAGAATGAATTTACTGGAATGGAAATCTTTTCTTTAGAGCTTCTGAATTATTTGATGTTCCATTCAAATGATTTAATTATTGAATTATCTGAGGGAAATGTGAGAATAGTAGATATATCAGACTAGGGAGTGCCTAATAATCTCATTTGCAGAGATGTTCACCACCTTGAAGGCTTCAGTTACTCATTGAATTGTCACCTTGTCTCAGAAGCAGGTACTTGTTACCATATAAACATGACATATTAGGCTGAGACAAAAAACAGAAACAGCTATTTATACAGGCTCGGTTTGTTCATGAAGTTGTAAAAATATTAATACATGGGTTGCTATATAAAATTTTTAAAACAAATTAAAAATTAAAATTTAGAAGAATTTTTTCCAGCACAATTCTAGAGGAGGGACCAGCATTTGTGGAACTCAGATTCTCTCAGGGTTTGATTGAATTGGTGAATTCAGCAAAACTTGAAAAGAACAAAAGTCAAGGGTGACTTTAGTGCTGGTGCAACCACAGAACACACTTTAGGATGCTCTGCCTAATCTCAACATAGCCTTCAGGAAAATGAAAAATATATAATTAAAAAGGATGTATCAAACGACCACCTTTTCTTGGTTTGATTGTATATGGCACAACCACCTTTTCTTGGTTTGATTGTATGCGGCGCAAGCAGCAATAGAATTTTCCCGTAAGTTACCTGGAAGCATCCAGATGAGAATACCGTTTATCTGATACCTTAATTGCTGTCTTATAAGACCCTAATAACAGAACCCAGCTAAGCTAAGCTGTGCCTAGACTCTTGCCCCAAAGAAACAGTGAGATAATAAATATGTGTTGTTTTAAGCTGCTAAATTTGTGGTGATCTGTCATGCAATAATATACAACTAATAGGGACTCCATCTTTTTTTTTTTTTTTTTTTTGAGACAGAGTCTCACTTTATTGCCCAGGCTAGAGTGAGTGCCGTGGCGTCAGCCTAGCTCACAGCAACCTCAAACTCCTGGGCTCAAGCAATCCTGCTGCCTCAGCCTCCCAAGTAGCTGGGACTACAGGCATGCGCCACCATGCCCGGCTAATTTTTTTTTTCTATATGTATTAGTTGGCCAATTAATTTCTTTCTATTTATAGTAGAGATGGGGTCTCGCTCTTGCTCAGGCTGGTCTCGAACTCCTGAGCTCAAAGGATCCGCCCACCTCGGCCTCCCAGAGGGGACTCCATCTTAGCTAGTGTTACCCTCACCTTAATCACTCTCTAATATCACTTTGTGATATTGATTTTGAATTTCTCAAAATCAATATAATATTTGTACACTTTCAATTATCTATCTTCTTTATCGATTTTCTAACTCTTACTAATTTTATAACCTCTGACAAGTCACTTGAATTCTCTGAAGCTCAGTTGGCTCATCTAGAAACTGGGGTTAATCATACCTATACTCTCAAGGTTGTGGGATTAGCTAAGCCCTTGTATTTGGAAGGAGCCCGGTATGATGTTTCAACTCCTCCCTTTTCTGACTTCTTCTGCATAGCATTAACTTTCATGATGATCCATTCTGTATGCCCTAGATTTTGATGCATACAAGGCCCTAAAGTCTTTGCTATACTCCTTGAATTCTTGATTTGTCTACCTGAATTTCCAGGTGGAAAACAGTGCTTGTTTATCTCTGCCTGCTTTATTACAGCCCATGGGCTAAACTTACTAAACAAGAAGGATAGTGTGGCTACTAGGCTACAGCAAATGAGAATTTTGCGGCTGGTATTTTTCAGTGTACTTTGGTGATCATGGAGTAGGATGGTCTCAGCAGAGCAATTCCATGGCCCTCTTCCCACTAGATAAACAAAATGTACAAATTACCCTTCTAGTAGCATTGAGTCCACTGGGAAATGCACGAACATATTGTCTTCCCAATTAGCTGGAGAATGAATTCTGAGCCTGGATTATTTAGAAGACTTGGGAGAAGATCCTTATGACCTGCACAATGGTAACAAGGTTTCTGGATAATCGTGGTGGCGTATCTGAACATGTGTTCCTTAGGGTCACAAAGAGCTACCTCTGCCATCAAAGTCTCCATAAATAAGTGCCTAGCTTATGGGTTTGTATCTTCTTATATAAATCCCGTACTGTGGGATTGACAAAATTCTATGTGTATGAAATGTCACAGAATTATAGAAAGTCGATAGAGAAAGTAACTTAGCAACAATATAATAACAGTAATGATAGCAGCATTTTGAATACTTGGACTGGCCATCATCATGGACTAGACAGAGTCAGAGTGCTTGATATGATGCATTGTCTCATTTAGTGTGATCCAACTCACTCATTTTACAGAGGGAAAAATCAGGCAATTTTTTTAATTGATAACTTTTACTTATAGCATGGGCTCTACTTCATCACAATGATTAAATATGAGTGACTGAACACATAAACATTTATATGACAGTTCAAAGGTAGGCAGAGTAGTATAGTACTTAGCAGCCTCTGCCTTAGGGTGATACAAATCTGAATTTGAATCTCAGCTCTGCTACTCACCAGCTGTGTGATATTGGGTGTTAAACTTTCTGAACCACTGTTTCTCCATTGGTATCATGGAGATTATAATGCTACATTGGGTTGTCATAAGAATGAAATAAAATCAAGAACGTAAAATTCATACTACACTTAAGTGATTGTTCAATAAAGGATGACCATTACTATAAAGGGCTTTTATATCAATTAGATTTCATGGAAGTAATTATTGTCATTGTTATTATAACCCACATTTTAATTATTTTATACATTTTGCACATGAGGAAATGAAGTCACAGAAAAGAAAGGTAAATGCTGAGCATTTATATTAGGCTCTGTGAGCCTCAGATTGAGATATGCAAGCATCATCTTTCAAGTTCTTGCTATTCTGTAATGCTGTTTCTTTGCACAGTGTTTCCTTATGCATTTACACAATGGAAGTGCTCTTTCATTCAGCTGAAAACTTAGCTTCCTGTCTAGGCTATAACTCCTTGAGTATAGGAGCTTTGCATCTTCAGGGAAAACAACACAGTAGGTTTTCAGGAGATATGTGTTTATTTCACAAAAACAAGGTTGACACACAATTCTAAAGAATTTGAACCCTCAGTATAAGGTAAGTCACTTGTCCCTCAAACTGAATCTCAAAGGTAAAAGAAAGGAAAGTATCACAGAAGGGCAAAGTGCAGCATGAAATAGCCAGGGATCTAGTAGAGGGCACCACTGCTGAGTAATTATTTAGGCCAATTATACATATTAATACATAAGCCTAAGAATGAATGTATGTATTCATGTGCTGGACGTTTCCTCCTTGCTTTCTAACTCCTTGAGCACAGTTCCATAATTTTGTTCCCATAGGAATATGGGGCTTAATTTATTAATTCATTTAATGTGTATTTATTCAGTTCCTAATATATGTTAGGCATTGTATTAGACCCCAAGTATACAAAAACAAGTGAAACTGTGTCTGTCTTTATGGAACTTATAGTAGGGAAGAAGAATGAAATGTTGAATATAAAAATATAATTGTGATAGCTTACTATTGAGAGTGAGGTGATCTAAAGATGCTCTTAGAACGCATAGCAGCGATACCTATCAGGACTGGGAGAATCAGAGAAGACTCCCTGGAAGGAAAGATAGGTCAGATAAGTGTCAAAGGAGTTAACCAGGCAGATAATAAGAAAGAAAGGTATTTATTAACATTGATTAAGTGCTGCATGCTCAAAGACATGGAGATTTGAATCATCAGGTACCATTCTGGGACATCTAAGTAACTCAGTAGAGCTGAAATTCACAGGAGACAGCCAAGGCAACAAAACTAACTGGGGAAACAATCATGGGCAGATCTTGAAGACCTTTTAAGCCATGAGAAGGATGTTGGACCATAGCTTAAAGACATGGAGATGCATTGAAGGACTTTAAGCAAGGGAGTGACAGAATTATATTTAGGAAGATGACTTTTATCATCTGTGAAGAACATGATTCAGGGGGCTAGTGCTGGTGGCAGGGAACCTTTAGGAGGCTGTTACAACAGCCTTTCTCACTTGTAGTAAAGCAAGTGAGAAATCACAAGGACTCGGTAACCGATAATACAGGGTTGAAGAAGGAAAGAAAAAAGCTGCAGATGACTCTCAGATTTTTGAGTTGGAGACTGGGAAAGGGTATAATTCACTGAACTATGACATAGGAAAATGAAAAATGTGATAAATTCTGTTGTGGAGATATTAAGTGTGAAGAAATTACAAGGCTCTCTGATGGAGATTTCTAGTAGGCAGTTAGCTATTCCAGTTGGGAGAGGGATCTGGGATAAGGGATGTGGATTTGGGAGTCATAGGGGTTTGAGAAATAAATAAAGCCAAGGGAAAGGATGTAATAACTTAAGGAGCGTGTGCATGGGTGTACAAAGTGAGAAGAAGGGAAAGGAGAAGGAAAGGACAAGGAGATTGGAGGGAAGCAATGGTGTTGCTGAAGTTAAAGTTGCAGAAAATGATGAGGTTAGTGAAAAATTTATATTCGCAAATCCCGTACAGAGAAAGCAGGTAAATTAAAGACTGAAAATTGTTAATTGAATTTAGCAACGCATAGGTCACTGGGGACCATGATAAGAATATTTTCAAAGAAGAACTAGTAACTAAGAAGAGATAGTTATGAGAAGCAGAAAGTAGTGGCAGCAAATGCCTACAATTCTTTTAAAAAACCTGCATGTGAAAAGAAGAGAGGGAAGACAGGAGAAAGGGACAGAATCTGAAGTTTTGTTTGAGCTCTGTATGTGTGTGTTTGCATTTGTGTATGCATATATACTTTTTGAAGAAGGAAAAGACTTGCACAGGTTTATATTTGGAAGGCAAAAACCTAAGGGTGGTGTGGAAGGCATGTTTAAATTTTCCACCCTCTGGACAAACAGTAGATCAGATTTCACTTTCTTACACCTTTTGAAATTAGAGCTTTGTGACTTGGTACTGCTAATGAAATGTAAGCAGATGTGACATTGTCACTTTGGGGTGTAAACCAGAGCCAATGTGCAATTTTCTACCTTTCCTTTTTCTGTCTCAGCGATCTAGAAAGCCTGTGTCAAGATAAATCTCCCATTAGCCTGAGTCCCTGAAAGAATGCAGTGAAATGAACAGAGCCTCAGGTGACCCACAATGAGTGTATAACAGGAACCAAAAGTCAGGGACTTAGTTAATGTTGATTTCTCCATCTCTTTTTCATTTTGCACTGATCTCAGCTCTGTGTCTGCCATTTCCTTGTTTCTCTTCATATGTTCTGTGCAATGTAGGACATGGCCTATATGACACATTCAAACATATCAGGCGTTCAGACTGAGACCAGAACTTACCCCATCATCCCCCCCTTGCCCACCTTTTTCCAGGTTTTGAATTCAAACTGAATTACATGACTGGCTTTCCTGGGTCTCCATCTTACAGATGGTAGATTGTGGAATTTACCCTCAGAATTGCATGAGCCAAATCCTATATTAAATCTCCTCTCTTTCTCTCTTATCTCCTATTGGTTCTGTTTCTCTGGAGAACCCTGACTAAGATACTATTTGTGTGGTCTTCCTAGAGTCACATTATTTAGACGATTGAGATAATTTCATTGCAGAACTTCATTTTCCACATAAGGAAATTGAGACCCAGAGTGCAGTGAAATTAAAACCTTGGTTTGCTTACTCCCATTGCAGTCTTTTTTTTTTTTTTTTTTTTGGCCATGCCCTGATCTCAGTTTCTTCATGATCCTTGGTCACACATACAGCTTTGATTCATGACTCACTTTTGGCCCAGGGTGGAATCCCTGACCCTCTCTTGACTTACTCTTTTCCTTTGAACCTGGCTTTTACCTTGCTTCACCTGCTTCAAATTTTTGTTTTCTTCTTCTATGCCCTGAGTTTAGTCTGACTCTGGGGACCTGCATATGAGCTGCTATCTTAGAACACAACACACCCTAAGACCTTAAAACAAAGAGGATCAGGAGGGCTGCTGAGCATGGTCAGGAGTGTTTTGCACCTGCCTGAGGCTGAGCAGGTGGAATGGTGACCAGGGAGGCTGCAAGGCTCAGGGGTGCACCAGGTCCTAGGGCCCCCTGAGGAGAGTGACAACATACAAAGGCATTAGAAGCTCTGAGGCCAGCTGTCTGCTTAAAGTACTCCAGGGATGCTTTTAGTATTTTAGAAGAAAGGAGAGTTTTCTAGACAGGGATAAGTTTGCCACTCACAGTTGGGAGCAATTCCCTAAACCAAACTTTGAGAAAAATGTCAGTGATTTATAAGCTTAATAATAGCTTCTATCTATTGGCAGAATTCTGAAAAGCTGGACAAGACTTTGACTACTAGTTTAGGGAAGATGTACAATGCCTAGTTTTGGTGAAATAAACAAAAGGAGCTATACATTATCATTATTATTATTATTCATTGACAAGCACTTGAAGAATAGTTGGAAGTCATGTAAAACCAACTTTTCAGTGAAAAGAGACCAAGTAATTTGAATATTCAAACCTGACCTTATCTTATCCCTGGGTTGCCTTTAGTATCCATTTTCCAAAATGCAAAACAGCAACCTCCCTAAAAAGCATTTTCCTCTGTCACAGTAGTTTGTCAGAATAGCTAACAGAGAGCTAGTTTGTCCTACATCATGCAGCTCAGGGCTGCCTGCAGGCAAAACTGAGACTGGTGGAAGATTAGATGGGCTTGATTAAAGATAGAGTTTATTGAAATTTCTTTGGTTGTCGGGGAGGAAAGGAAGACTTCTCTAAAAGAAAAAAGGCAGGGGGTCCCAGGGCCTGGACTAACTTGACCAATTTGGCCAATTCAATTAAAAGAAATATTCAAATTGATTAAACAGGTTATAAATAATCAGGAAATATAGACAAAAATTTGTGCTTGTCGAGATTATCTGGAACAGTGGATATTGAAGCCTGATTCTATTAATATCAATATGATAATATGTAACTCGTAGAATTATGAGCAGAATTCATCGATCTGTATTCATTTGTCCATTGGTCTGTTATTATTTCTTGTTTTCCACTGATTTAGTGGGAAGGAAGCATCAACTTGCAATTGCAAAAAGAATACTGGAACTCCAAAAAGCCATGCCTGTTAAATTCTCTCCATCTTCTCTCTCAATATTCCTTATCATCTTAATTTCATGGGTCAGATATTAAGATGAGCCAGAATTGCAGGTTCTGCTGAGAAGGAAATGGCTAAGCGAATAATATTTTCATTTTACTGCTTAATATTTATTGAATCCATCTATTTCTAATTACAATATTGTGTTTCATCTCCTACAAGATTGCTTTTGCTTATGGAGCGAGATGACCTATAACATATGCTACTATTATGATCAGGGCCTCTTTGTAGTTATCGTTGTTGATTTAAAATCTTCACAGACTGTAGCATGTAGAAATCTGAAGCAATATGAGCATCCGGTGACAATGTACATTTCTACTCGATTAAAAAAGGAAAGGTCCTTATGAAATCCAGTGTAATTCTTTTCTGCACATACCTTCATTTGCTGCTAAATGGGGTGACACACACAAAAATACAATATATTAATATAACATTTTGAATGGTAGGAATGTGAACTCCTACAGCATGTACTTTGTGCATGCATGTGTGTGTGCACATAATATATTGAAACCTACTGCTCTGTGCGTTAAGTAGATTTTTACTGGTAAATTGGGAAGGGAGAGTGAGAAGGATTGTTTAAGTGCACGTAGTGGGCCCTCAATATAGGTTTGCTAGGTTGAATCAAATGCTCTGTGTGCCTGAGATGAGTCACAGGTGATGGTATGAGAACAAAGGCTGGGCTTTTCTGGGGAAAAGTCTCAGAGGGGTTGGTCGACTCCTTTTCAGTTCTCACATCCCGAGTCTTTAACAATAAAGGGAATTTTTGCCTTCCTAATTTCTCTGACCAAGTCTTTAATACTGTTTCTTGGCTGCTCTGCTCACAACTTGAGAAAGCCACATGCAAAGTAGGGTGAACCATTAATAAGTACAGAGATAAATTTTCTAAGAG
Source organism: Mirza zaza (assembly GCA_008750895.1). NCBI lineage: Eukaryota > Metazoa > Chordata > Mammalia > Primates > Cheirogaleidae > Mirza > Mirza zaza. The sequence continues at coordinate 55,483 of VSMD01101648.1, forward strand.
GGAAAGGTAGGGAAGAAAAGAGGAAAAGTGACCATTTAAGACATATATTTTTCTTTAACTTACAAGCACAGAGAAAAATTTAGTTATAAAAGTCTTTTTGGTTTTGACTAAATAAAAATCTGAGCTTTCTAAACCAATAACACATATCAAATTATTGTTGTCTTCCTTTATAGGAAACTATCTGAATCCTGATAGAAGAGATGTAAGGACTGAAAATGAATTTCTAATTTTGGAGAAATAGTAAATGAATGTGTTTAATGCTGTTGAACCCACTTGTTTTTTAAAAATAAGGGTAACAAAGATAATATCTTGTGCTTAGGTCTTTTGCCTGACATTTTTAACATTTGTTTTTCCTATCTTTCAGTGGCTGATATGAGTCCATAAAGCATTTTAATCCTAATCCTTATTCATGCACACACACACACACACACACAAACATATACACAAAGAATTTCATTATTGTTTGGAATGCATTTCCAAATCAGTAATATCATATTTACCCATGGATTTGTATTTTATGAATTTATCACCTAAAAGGCGATGGATCCCAAATCTAGATTTCTAGTCCCAGCATTTTCCTAAGTTTAAGAAAGTTATTTCCAAATGTGAACTGTATGTTTCTAATTGTGGTAGGTAGAATTTTAGGATGGCACCATGATTTTTTGCCCTGAGTATTACTCTGGTGATATGTTATAGTAACATAGCAAGAGGTTAGTAATCAGTTGGCTTTAAGATGGGGAGATTATCTGTGTGGGCCTAATCAAATCATATGAGTACTTTAGAAGTGGAAGGTTTTCTCTGGATGGAGGCAGAAGGAGACATCAGAGAAATTTGAAGGATGGGAAAGATCTGATGCTCTGTTGCTGGATTGAAGATGGAGGGAGCCAAGAAGTAAAAACTTGAGCGTAGACAACCTGAATGAGCTCGGAAGTGGATTTGTCCCCAGAGCCTCCAGATAAGAAAAAGCCCAGCCTGGAAGAAAGACGCCTTTATTTTTCTCAGCAGAATACCTGGTGAAGTCTACCTGGACGTCTAACCTACAAAACTGTTGCCCTCTGCCCCAGGTCAGGGCCTGCCTGGGGATGTGGTGACAGCCAGGTTCAGCACTTGGCCCCACCTCGTTTTGGGTGGAGCATGGAGGTAGCTATCTGTGTTCCTGGCTTGGAACATCACAGCACACTTAAATGATCCAGGAGAGTCTTCTCACCCACCCCAATCTAAGCACTAAAAGCATCCTGACATGAAGGTTGCAATCCCTGGGGGTCCCCTATCCACTGTTGGTTGGGGGAGTGGACCACAGAAAAAAGATATTTACTACATTTATAAATTGTTATTAAATAGGCTTCCTTCTGTTCAACTACTTTTACAACTGAAATTTAAATCAATCTTTTTGCACACAGTATTAATCACCAGAAAAAAAGTGTCAGTCAACAGTTATGTATCCATAACATCATTATTGTTTGCCTGTAATTCATTTTGGCATTTAGTCTGCATGACCTCTGAGTTTAGGTACTCAGCCATTCTGGTGTGGATTGTACTGTGTTGTATTTGAGTGGGTTTCAACTCAGTAAGCCCTGGACTGGCTCTGTCCTCAGTGCCTATCCTTGTGTTCTGTCATGTGGTCATGGAAGCAAACAAAGGGATTGTGCAGGAATCGTTGGGGGAACTTGAGTTTGTGTTGAGCCCACAAGTTGTATATGCAGCCCAGAGGGTAGGTGGTATCTGAAAGTATGTAGTCTGTAGTGCAGAGGGCGAAAAACATTGACCTCATGGGTTAGGAACTTAAGTGTAGCTTTCATATCTGTCATTAATATGCTGTGTTGGCTTTTTTTGGAGACAGCTTCTTGGTGTCTCAGTTTCTCCATCTGTAAAATGTTTGTTTTAAATAGGTCAGTGGGTGTAGGAATGGGAATAAAATCATTCTCTCAAGAGCTCCACCTATATACCCTCCTACTTCTAATGGAAACACTCTACACAGATATGGAAACTAGAGTTCTTAAGTAGACAAGCAAGCATGGAAGGCCTAATTATTTGACAGACCAAGAGCAGCCATTTTAAGGATGCCTTCTTTGGGGGTGATTTAACTCTTCCATAGTTATTTAATAATTATTTGTGCTCTCACACTTGATAGCAGACTAAGTATTTTGAACTGGAGAAGTAGAAAACTTCCATGTTTGCACTTACCAGTGATACAAACTCTGGTAAACAGTTACTTTGAACATTGGGTTTTCTTTAAAAATAATCTGTGAACAGAGGTGGTTTTGACCACCCTTTGATGATCATAGTTTGACAATTATCTATACACTTAGATTTATTTATTAATATTGTACAGTCTAGGATATAATGTAGTAGGGCTGAACACACAATTGCCTTATATAAATAATAATTTCTGTCTTATTTATGAAGAATAAATTATAAACTGGCACTTTTATACATCTGACCAATTAGTGAATTTGGAAGTAGAATTTTCATGGGTAATCACCACGAGGCCATTCAGGTTACAGAATTTCAAAAATGGGCCATTTTAACAGGGCAGTATCCCCTTGAACCACCATGTAATTGCCATAGCAATGAATCCATATACCTCTATCAGGGGAGGACACATGTCCCCAACCTTTATACTCAATGCTTGCTTTTTTTCTCTTTTCAGTAAAATGACATTTTTTCTTGATTCCTTCACACCTGAATTTTGAACTCTGGCCCACAAAGATGTGAGGTGTTCAAAAACACCACTGCACTAGGCTGTTTCAGATTGTGCCCTGCTTTAGACTTGATTTGAAGGAGGTGGTTTCTTTAAACACTTTTCTGTCCTATTTGAAATTAATATTCTGCAATGTACCTACTAATATGACTGGACCTTTCATGGTTCTAATTTGAATCATTTAGCTATTTAAAAAATGATAGGGAGTAGCTTTCATCCCTTTGGTCCTGTGCTAAGATTAAATACTGACTTTCTCGAGCCTTAGCAGGCAGTCTAAGTGAGGGCATTGCAGAGGAGATGCTGAGCAGACCTGAGAAGCTGCAAACATCTATGACACCCTGAAGGTGAAATTTGGCAAGCTCCTGCTGTTAGTTTCTAAAAGTGAATACAGGATTTGGCATTGCTGAGACTTACCTCTACCCAGAGAACTCAGAGATTTGAGGGGAAAGGAGGCAGAGAGTTGGAACAGATGCTAAGGCAGCTGGAGACAGACACTGAAATACATAATTGTACCCAATTTAGTTCCTGAACATGGGGAGCTTTCATGCACCATGTTTTTAAAGAAGTAATAGACATTTTATTGCTACTAAGCCTAAAATAAACAAGTGTTCTGATCATTTTGTCTAGATTAATTGGTGATGAATCAATTAGCAACCATTAAATTCAGCCAATCAGCTAGTTACTAATTGGCTTACAAATCTACCACTCCAGTAAAAAGGGTCAAATGTCTACATAGGGACTTGGAAAGTAAGTGTCCTGGAAAAAACCCTTTTCAAACACATATTTGTCACATGCTTAGGTCAACAAGTGTATGAAATATTTTACATCTTGATCAGTATTGAGAAAAATGGATTGAGTAACTAAGGCTAGTTTTCACAGAAAACACTACTCCTGGAAGAAAGAGTTATGCACGTCTAGCCATAAGAAAATGCTGTGTTCCTACAATTCTTGAGCCTGTAATGGTATAAACATTTAAAAAAATTTTTTTTTACCTTCTTTCCTTTCAAAAAACAATGGACCAAGCTTCGTTCTTTACTTCTGTATCTTTGAAGAATGGTCTACCTTACATCTGATGTCTGGTACCAAATGCAGTGCTACAAATTGCCTGGGAGGACACTACCAGGGATCTGAGTATAGGTTGGAAATTTGGCTGGAAAATTCCTCTACAGATCAGTACATGAGATCTAAAGCATAAGCACAGCAGCTTACCACCCTTTCTGCAACCTCTAGGCTATTGTTATTGAGTAGCCGGTACAGAAGAAGCTATCTACTCCCCTTGTTAAATTTAGCAAATACTGAAACACGTCATAGAAAAACAAAAGCACAAGTGGTTTTGGTTACACCAGCAAATATATTTTGACAATGGAATATTAAAAGCTTCCAACTAAATTCCAATCAACTTTAAAGAATGTCTGCAGTATTAGGATAGGTTAGACTGTGCTGCAGGAACAAATAAATCCTGATATCTCAGTGGGTTAACATGTACACTTTTATTCATTGTTCAAGTAAAATCTGCTGTAGGCTCAGTGATTCTCTGACAAACCTCTTTTCCAAGTGGTGATTCTGGTCTCCCAGTCTCTTCTGTTTTGTGGCAGCCCCACTGTTCAGACTCTGTGTGCTGCAGCTGGAGAAGAGAATTTAGAAGGTAGTTTGTAGACTTGTCACTGTTTCAGCTCTAAAGTGGTAGCATAGTGTGTCCTAGCATAGTTTATTGGCCTGAATTAGTCACTTGGCCCCACCTAACTGCAAGGTCTCCCCACAGCAATAACTGTTATTGGGTCTCAGAGCAAAACCAGAGGTTAGTGGAGCACTGTTAAACCCCACCTACAGTGTGACTCCCCATGTACTAGGTGATGAGGGGAATAAAGATGAGTGTGATGGTTTTTCCATTTAAGATTCTTATTTAATGTAAATAAAGCAGTTCGGAGGGGGAGGTGGAGGATGGGTAAATTCACACCTAACGGGTACAATGCATGCTATCTGAGGATGGGCATACTTTGACTCAAAGGGTACAAAAAACAATTTATGTAACCAAAAGTGTGTACCCTATAATATTCTGAAATAAATTTAAAAGACCAAATACAACAAAAAAAGTTCTGAAAGGGAATGTGCAATTTGAAAACCTGTCTTTGAAAATTGTAATCATTGCTCAAAGGTTGTGGTAACTCCATTTGGATACTGCCAGCAAGCATTCTGCTGTGTCGAACAGAGTTCCAAGTTCTAGACCTGGCTAAGATGGATTTCTTCTCTTATAAGAAGGTACTTTTAACCTCTACCTATGTGATCATCTTTTTATGACACTATAAAAACAGTGGGAAAAAATTGCATAATAACTTTTTAAACTATTAAAAGTAAAAAGAATCTTATTCAATATAATCCATTGGCTCAAGGTTGATCATTCATAAATATGAATTTGCAGTGTAAATAAATAACCTTTAAAATCTAAAGCATAACAACAAATTAGACATTTATTGAAATTTTAACTAAATTGTTCATTGGCTACCTGTAAAACTTTGGCTTCTTGCAGTTTAATGATATGAGAAAAGTGAAATAAAAACAAAAAGTCCTTGCTTGTTTAGTACTGAACTTCTCCTGATTATGAGGAGGTAACTCAACATACAGAAGAACTGTATGTAGGATTTGAGAGAGCAAAACTGAGAACTATTCCTAATGGAGGGTAGGTAGATAGGGATCCCCAAGAAGAAACAAGGGTTCCTTAGAATTAGAGGACTTTCACCAACTGGGAAGAGGTCAGTCATCATCTCATTTTGCCCATTGAACAGTTTATAAAAATGAAGAGCCTTTGCCAGCTTTTTCCGCTTTTGAGGTGGGTGTTGTCCAGAATTCCAAGTCCCTTAGAAAGTATTTCGTTTTTACCTTTTTCAGAGTTGCTTTTCCTGAATGTAAGAGTAAAATATGTCCAGTGAAGAAAATTTAGGAAGTACAGGGAAGGTTTATAAAAAGGAAATACTCACCGTTAATGCTTCCATTCAGAGGTAACTTCCATGAACATTTTGTTTGCACTTTTTATACATATTTTATTCAATGTAATTGAAACCATGGCTTACAGGCAATTTTGTATCTCGCTTTGTTTATATAAATACCACTTCATACTTAAAGTTTCATAAACATATTTTTTAATGTGGGATAAGTTTCTTTTATGAAAATTCCAGGAGTTAGTTAACCATTCTCTAGTATTAGTCACATAGGTTGGTTCTAAATTTATAGCCCTGTGACAAACATCAGCAATTAGTAGATAAGGCCTTGAAAGAACACAGTAGCCTGCCTCAAGTAGACATCAATCCTTTTTGTTGATACAGGTGTTTCATAGAGCACCCTCCAAAAGATAACACTTACTACCATATTTGTTTGAAGGGACAGTGAGGAAATGAGATAACACAATCACCTCCCACATGTTACAAGGCTTCTTAAAAGTCAATTTTGATCTAATTTGGAAAAAGATGTCAAAGATGAAAGCACATTCCAGGTTAAAAAAGCATGAAAAATGAGTGTATTCATTAACCTTGGCCATAAGATGGCTTAATGACAACCAACCAAAAAATTACAGCAGCATCAAAAATAAGCATTTATTTAGCTCATCCATCTACAGGTTGGCCAGACTCACCTACTTTAGGATGGGCTTCGTTAGGCAGCTCTGCTTCAGGTAGCAGGAGTTGGGAGGATGTTCTTCTTGCTGGAGTGGGCTGAGGCCACTCTGCTCACTGTGTTGTTCATCTTCCTCAGAGGAACAAGAAATCAAGGCATGATCTGCTCATGTCAATCAGTGACAGAGCAATCCTATCCGCTCTAGCCCTTTCATGTCTTGTCTGCTAACATTCCACTGGACAAAGTAAGTCAGATGGCTAAGACTGAAGTCAGGAGATGGAGAAGTACACTTGGGCTGTAGAGGTGCTGGAGAGAAGGAGCAAATATCTCTTAAGAAGGATCTACTTTACCACGGCAGAGAGAATAAATCACATAAAGTCTATCCTATAATGCTCTAGCTTTTATTAAGGCACTTCTGTCTGCCAGAAAGAGTTAAAAAACCTCTTGAGGCCTGTGATGATTAATTTTGTATGTTAACTTGACTGGGTTTAAGGATATCCAGATATCTGGTAGAACATTATTTCTGGTGTGTTTGTGACAGTGTTTCTGGAAGAGATTAATTAGCATTTAAATCAGTCGACTGATTTAGAAGATTGCCCTCACCTATGTGGGTGAGCATCATGTGATCCATTGAGAGCCTGGATGGAACAAAAAGGCAGAGGAAACATGAATTTTCTCTATATCTCCTGGAGCTGAAGCATTCATCTTCTCCTGCCCTTGGACATTGGAGCTCCAGGTTCTCAGGCCTTTGCCTTCAGAGTGGGAGTTACATCAGCAGTTACACCAGCTCTGCTGGTTCTCAGGCCTTCAGATTCATACAGAATATGCTACCAGCTTTTTTGGTTCTTCAGCTTACAGATCATAGGACTTCTGTATGAGCATAGGAAATTGCATGAGCCAATTTCCATAATAAATCTTCTCTGTTTCTTTGTATGTGTGTGTGTGTATTATGGCCCAGAAAGTATCTAGCCATGTAATATGAAAAATAGAGACATTTATTGAAGAAGATATAAGATACAAAAAACATTGTACATAGGACAATGATGCCTCAGTCCCCTTCAAAGTAGGCACCTTGGGACCTCACACGGTTCTCTAAGCATCTCTTAACCTAACCTGTACACGTTCAACATTCTCAGGTGTTCTGCTTGCTGCAGGGCTTCCAAAATGAGGATCACTTTCAACAGATTCTCGACCCTCTTTGAAGCCACACTTTTATTTGTGCTGCACTCATCGCATTTCCCAGAAAACCTTCTGAATCATCCGAATAGTTTCTGCGGAGGAATGTTCAAGCTTAATGCAAAATTTGATGCAGATTCGTTGCTCTACTCGCTCAGTCATTTTGAATGCCACGGCCACACAGTACACATGGTCACTCAACTGTGTCTAGTGCCCCACCGACTAGTACAGTGCGGTTGCCATTGTTCATGCATGCGCATCCCAGTCTGCTATCCTTGGCTCCCTGCTTACATTGATGTCGCACAAACTATTCTCATTATATTAACAATGGCTGGATACTTTCCGGACAGACTGTGTGTGTGTGTGTACTGTTTCTCTGCAAAACCCTGACTAATACACAATGCGAAGTCTCCTTGTTTATTTCTTTTCCATATGTTCACCTAATTATGACCATAATGCTTCAGTGGACAGCCTAGACATCCTGTGAGCAAATTCATTGAGATAGTTATATCTCAAGACCCAGACTTGAACTCTAAATCTCCTAAACTAACAACATTTTCAGAGACACAACCGCTTCATTCTCTCTTCTTTAAGGAACTATCTTTTATTGAAGAATCTCCTTCATTTGATAATGCAGTATCAGGCAACACTAACCTTATTTGCCCTCTAGGGCAATGTTTCTCAATCTGGCTATACTTTAGCATCAACCAGGGAGCTTTTAAAGCTACATGGTGCCTGAGCCCTACTCAGACCAATGAACTCATAGTCTGGGCATTGAGGCCCTGGCACAGTTGTTTTAGGTGCCCAGTGATACCACTATATATGCAGTGTTGAGAACCACTGCTGTGGCATAGCCATTTCCCCCTTTCAATCTATTTGCTGTTTTCCCAGACACAACATTTGATTATCAGCCGTATCTAATTCCACTCTCACCCACCATAGGATACTGAAAACCTGCACAACCAGCAGACATTTTATCAAAATTTCTCAGAGGGGAGAACTGAGAAAGCTTATAAATTCTTCTCCATTAAGACATTGATTTTCTGTGTTGTACTGTAGCCAGTATAGACTCAGTCTTGGCTGTGTAGTCAAATTACTTAGAGGGCTTAAAACTAAAACCAATACCCAAACAAAACAGTTGCCCAGCACGAACCCCCAAGATTCTGGTTCAACTATTATGAGGTGGGGCCCCAGTTAGTGATAATGTTTATAAAGCTCCTTGGACAATTATAATATGTAGTCAGTTTTGAGAACCACTGAACCCCAATAGGGCTAGAAAATCAGCATCCATGAAGACATATAACCTGAAGACATAACAGATGAATGACTGTCCTGTCCCTGGTCAGGAGAACTCTTTGAACCACAAGGAATATTTCTTTGGATGTGGCAGAATGGGAAATTGAACACAAGTACTGAGAGTGATAACAAGTAGTTTTCTTGACTGTGCTAAGAAATGAAATTTGTCAAGAAGAGATGTGGACACAAAGAGTTAGGTAGGAGAGTCACAAATACAAGGACAAGGGCTAGAAACATAATTTATCAGATGGTTAGGAACTCTCAAAAATTCCCAAGCAGTACAATTCTCAGACATCAAGTGTTTCTTAAATTGTCTTCTTTTTGGAAATTGCCATATTCAATCCTATTTTGCCTGTCTGATGGGTGTGCCATTCCATTGTTGCTTACATGTGTATATAGTATACTGGATATATTGAACAAGCATGCCTCTTGGAGTATAATTAATTTTATTTCCCCTGGTGTTTTAGAAATATTTATTGGTGCTAGTTCTTTTCTTGCCTCTGAGTAAGAATCTTGGCAGTCCCTGACTACTCTAGTAAGTTCCCCCATAATTGGCACTATCACAAGCTGGCATTGCTCTCTGGATTTGGCAGGTGTTTAAGGCTGACTCTTCCTCTCATGGGGCACGTGAGTGTCCTTTCCCATACATCTCCAAATTTGGGGGGATTTCTAACCTGTAGTTCTTTTGATAATAGAAAATATTTGTCTATTCTTTCTGGTAACTTAGTCTTTCCACAGCCACTAGAACTAAGGTATTGCCTACAATTTTTCTCTCTTCCATTCTGCTCTTCACTTGGATAGAGCGTAATAGCGTTCAGGCTCTCTCTTTCCTGCCAGCCCCACATCTGGTCCAGGGAAACACTTATGCCTCTTTTGTGCCAACAAACTCTGGGAGTTCATGGTGAATCCAACTCAGCCAGAATTCCTTTGACTGTCATTAGTGGCTAGTCAGCTTGTCTCTGGACCATAGCATTTGCAGGAGGAAATCAGACATTTGGCTCCCAGGCTTTGTGGGACAAGTTCTTGGAGTGTTCTCTTGAAGCCCCCTTTACCAGTGTGGCATTTCCCTACTCTGAGTTGGAGTGGGGAGTTAGACTCATTGCACATTAATGAGTTGCTCCAAAAATGCCTCCCCAGAGCTGCTGAAGAAAAAAAAAATCTGTGTTAATCACTATTAACTAAATAAGTCACGGGTGCTACTTAACCTGAACAGTTTTACCTAGAGTTACCCAGATGAGAAGCAGCTAGATTGCAAACCACGTCTGCCTTCGTGATGGTCAGTTTGGGACTCATATTTAACACTACCAATTGTTTTCTCTGTCCTTGGCATGTTAATGCATCTTCATACTTATGGCTCATTACTCCCTTTGGCAGTCTTATGGGCCTCTTATTTCAACTCTGGTTCTGCTTCTCTAGTAAATGACTGCCTGCTTGGCCCCTAGAGGACCCCAAAGCAAATTTCAGATAAGCCGCATAGCCTATATTTAAAATCAGGTTGCTCAAAACATACTGTACACATTTGATAAAAGTCTGTCAAGCTTATTTGGCTTGATATGGTAACAGAGATGTATAAAAACATATACAAACATTTTTATTCATCTAACTATACATAGATGCAGTTAAAAAATAAATAAATATTAGGCAGTAAATTCAACTGGCAAAGGAAAAGAGTATTTTGATTGTGTTGTTGGAATAGATGGGAATTAGAATGGCATTGTTTCTCCAGCCTGCTGGAGGCTGGGGGATAGTAAATTTTCTCAAATACCATTTAAGTCTTTGTGCCCTTGCTATTCATCTTGCCAGGGATATCATGGGTCTTGATGGATTTGTTATGTGAAGTCATGCTTGGCTGATGGTTTCACCTCTTTGATTGTCCCACTAGGAATTCTGTTACGGGCTGTCCATTGGAAATCTGCTGTTAGCTTGAGCCTGTTGCATTGCCATTTTCCCTGGAGCTTTAGTCTAGTAAACAGTTCTCCCTGTTTGCTGTGCTCTATAGATGTGTTAGAATAAAAGGATTAGTTTTGACCTTCCTGAATTTCTAAATATAATTGCATCTTATTATACCTCTTTACTAACCAGAGACACTGCTGGACACATTTAATCCTTTAGAAGAGAAATAAGTTCGTTGCCTTCTTTGGAAGTTGTAGATTCATCTTCATTTTTGCTCTAGTAACTTTCGTTTATTTAAAAATAATTGATAAAGGAGCTCCTTCTGCATTTTGCTGGAGAACTTAGCTCTTCCCAACACAAACGACTCGGGGTTTTAATTTTTATTTATTTATTTTTGTTTTTAAAATAGTTAATGAATCACCAACAGATCTTGGAGCTCACCAAGAGGTCTCAGATTTTGTTATGCATAAGCAGTAGCTTATAAACAGGATGGGATTTATCAAATTGAAATTCCTTGTCTAGTGATGTTGAGGACTATGTTAAATTTAGCATGTCTGGTCGGGGATTGGGAGGGTGGACCATAGCAAGGTTAGCTTCAATATTTACCTTTTGCAAACATCTTTTATCACGCTTCAATCATTTGGACTTTCTGGGGGGACCTCCTGCTCTTGGTAGCAAATATATAGTCTTCGTGAATAGGTTATCATCGGGGAATGGGGGCTGCCCTCTCCTTATTGAAGTCCTGGAATCTGAAAATTTTCTGAGAGCAAATAGCTTGAGGTTTTTGTACTTAATACTGAGAAGTACTGCTTAACTTTAAATTTCTAAAATCAAGTGTTCTTAAAGGAAAAGGTGCAAACCCTATGGTTGTGGGTTTAGTATATCCTAAGGAAGATATTATATTTTTATTTTCAAAAGCGCCATAATATTGACATCCAAATCTATGTTATATTAAGCATAGATCCATGTTTAATGTAAACAAGTTACATATAAAGTTAAATAATTATTTTCTCCTGGTTAGTCTTTGAGTGATTTGATTATGTAATTATTATTAATCTAGGCAGAAATTAAATGTAGTCTGGTCTCTTTATTCCTCCCATTTCACTTTTTCCTGGAGGATTAGAATTCTCTTGGCTTCCCTTTCAGTGCATGTGCTGTATGATGGAGTGGTGTTGTCCTTCTCCTCCACCTTGGTAAGTGTCAAGCTGCCTGTGCTATCACTTTATATTTCTCCATGTCAGCCCTCTTTAATGCAGGGTTAATTTTGTTTCATACATAACAGCCACCTCTGGCTAAGGTAGAATTTTGTAATATATAACAATGACCTCCACGGTCACCATTTATTTATTTTTAAATATAATTTCCTTCCTCTTCCTTCTTCCTTCTCTCCCAGCACACTTTGAGTTCAGTTCAAAGGCTATCTGTTTGCTACAAATCCCTTTCAACAATTTTATCATCTTTCCCCGCCTACTTCCTCAGGAAATACATTGTGCATTTCTTAAAGGTATGCATAATTCTTTCAGATATGGTATTTAAATCATACCAAATGTATCCCTGGGTGCTTTTTTGAGTGAACTATGAAAGCTTCTAAACAGAGCAATGTAAGTGCATGTGTGTGCAAATGGTGGATAGCAGTCAGAATATTACTGTCACCAATAATCCTGATAGTTAAGGAGCCACAGATGGTGTGCCAATCCTCTTCTCCCTTTGCCAGGCACTTCTTCACGGTTCTTCCCCAACCCCCATTTTTTGTGTTTGTCATGCTAGCTTATGAGATCTCTTAGAAAAAACAAAGATAATGCCAATAGAACCAGGATTATCTTCCTTTCCTTGCTGTTCCACTTCCTTATCTTCCATTCTTCCTATTTCTGGATTATGCATACACTCTAATATTTCTCCGTGTTAAAAATCAACAATAACCATGAATACCTGTGAAGTAGGCATACAGAAGACAATTTAATCTCACCATTTTATATGTGGAAACTGAGAACAGAAATGGGTTAAATTGCTGTAGATGAGGAACCAGGATCTGAACTAATTGCTATTGAATTACGGCTATTGCTTTCTCTTCCTTGCAATAGTATTTCAAAGTAGTCAGTGTTCCAGAAATAAATAGAATCCTTAAATCAGAGCTGTGGCCCGCCTTTAATAATTAACTAGTAATGAAATACTAACTAGAAATTCATCTAATTACCTAATGTATGTAAAATTTCTACTTTGCTGTCTGGGTTTGAAGGGAAAAATTAATTTAGATTTGAATCAAATCCATTTAGTTGAAATTGTGTCTTGGTGTAGATTATCCTAAAGCAATACATGCATAAGTTACAGTATATCTCAGAATACTAGTTAATATTTGTAATTTCCAATTCAGATGTATCTAGACTTAGATTTTGCTGGATATAGTTGGAATCGTTATAATGGTTTTGGGTTCCCATTAATAAGCGGTAGTGTCCTTGCATTCATACATTCAATTAACACATACTGAAGGTCCAATAAATGTCATACATTGTTCTAGGTGCTGCAAGAATTACTCACTGACTCAAAATGTTTTCAGTTTAGCAAATCAGCCATCATTGCAAGGTGGATCTACAAGTAACATGAAGATATAGATATGATATCTCTCAACTGCAAATTATAGTCATTCATTTTTATTGGTTGTTTAAAGGTAGAATCATAGAATGTTTGGGCTCCATGAAACCTATTCCAATCTCCTCCATGTACAGTAGAGAAAACTGAGTCTGAGCAGATTAAGCGATATGCTCAGAATCACAAAGCAAATTTATTAGCAGCTGGATCTAACCCAAGATTTCAGAGGTCTAGGCAGATACTTGTTTCAAGAGAATGCTAGGAATGGCAGGTGCATTTTAGCAAGACTGAGGAAACCCCTTAGGCTCTATGAAATCTTTGATGACCCTGAGTCCAAAGGTGTGACTTCTGCCTTGATGGAAAAGGGAAAAACAGTATGATGTTGTTGTCAGGGTTCTGGCATTAAGGTTGGGTAGTAGATTCATTGGTGCTCATTTATCTATTAAGTATAACCAAGTAAATAAATAATTAACTTTTATACAGAAAGGAAAAAAAGAAGATGGAATTTCAGAGGATTGTTCCACCTAAGATGAAGCTAATTTCTGCCTTTGTGGCTCCCATGCTGATCTTGTTACTATTTTTTTTTTTTTTTTTTTTTTGAGACAGAGTCTCACTCTGATGCCTGGGCTAGAGTGATCTTATTACTATTGAACAGAGGTGCATGGACATTATAGAAACCTAATGTTGGATGGAACATTAGTGACTATAACTCAATCTTTTCATTTTAAGTTTGGGATTACAGAGACCGAATAAAGAAAGTGACATGCCCAATGATGAACAAATAGCTAGAGACAGAGCAAGGCATCTTGACTCAATTCTGTGTCCTCCTGCTTTCCCGTCCTATGTTCTGACATAATTTGGTAGAACACAAGAGCCTTGTGTCATAGGTGATAGTTAAAGGGTAATGATTGGGGTAGGAGGGTGAGAATTTTCAGTACCTAGAAAAGAAGCTACTTAAGAAAAGTTCTCACTCTATTGGCAGTTGCTTCTCTTTCTGGAATGATATGAGAGATGTATGCATATGTATCTAGAAAGTTATGCAGATGTTTAAACAAAAGAAGCATGAAAATTCTCTCTTGATGGCTAACCTCTCAAATAATCACACTTTAAAAAGCTAAATTGTGGCTGAGTAACAGCCATGGCTTTTGTTGTCTATAATGGAAGTCCAATTAGGGATCTGAGGCACATGTTGGAAGACCACTGCCAGCAAGTAGCAATACTTACATGTTAGTGGTCATTCGAAAGCCTTCAAATGTTTATTCGAAAGTTTAATCTAAGGAGAGAGAAGGTTTTTGTGAAATCCTTTCTATAAACTGATGAAAGTTCAGAGATGAGTCACTGCTGGATTTATTGGGGATGATCACAACAAAATTGTTCTTGGTATCCACACCCTCACTTGGTTGTCCTCACACCCTTCCTTCCCAGGCTTCATTCCTCAAATGGGCCATGTCTTGGTTCTTCTATGGTGAAGCCATTATACAATGTCACATAAAAATGGCAGCATTCCTGTTGAACTATATGAGGTAACAAATCCATGCTCCTAATTAGGGAAAGTTCAACCTCATTGAGTTTTCTAAGCTGCTTTTATATATTCACAGACATGCTAAATGTTTATATAATCTCATGTCATGACCTGCTTTGTCACATAATATGTACTTGTGTACTGACCTTCATCCTTTTTCTTAACACTCACTTTTACCAATTGTATTGGGATCTCACTCCTACCCTTTGACTAGCTTAGTGTCATCCAAAGAGAATTTATCTACCCCTCTGCCTCGGACATGTTAATTCCCATCATGAGGAAAACTTCACAGTCACCAGGGATCCAGTTAGAAAATCTCTTTTTCTTAACATGTTTGCTGATAAAAAAAAAAAAGAACTGCTCAGAAGATCAGGTGGATTGCTATGGTTTTACTACTTAATCGCTACCTTATAGTTGTGTAGCTTTCTAGATTTCCTTATTTCACTGTGAGTTAATTGAGACAGATTTTAAATCATTATTTTTAAAGGAGGAAATTAAGTCTGAAAAGATAAAGTGTCAGTAAAAGTCACCAAGCCACTTATAAGTGAAAGCAAGGCTGGAGAACAAATCTAACTTTTGATATAGAGCTTTTTTTTTTTTTTTTTTTTAAAGGATCCCAGGTCTTCATATCTTATCTGTAAATTCAAAGTTTATTTCCACATAAGTAGCCACAGCATCCTGAGCCTATGAGCCAAATCAATATATGACATATGCCTGATGTACCTGATATGTGTTTGTTTCTGCCAGTAAAACTGACAGTGATTGCCATCAGTAAGTTAGAAGGCTGAGTGAAGCCCAGAGAGTCTCTATGCAATGCACACATTTTCTATGCATGACTTCAGGTTGTAGAAGGAAGGCAAGGGAAGTTAATGAACATGTACTGAATGTCTAGTGGGCACAAATGCTGTGCAGGTGCTTTACTTGTGAGCACAGCAGTCCTGTGAGGTTGTTAGGCATTTTCTGCATTTTTAAAATGAGGGATGTGAGGCTTTGGGAGGTTAAAAAATGAAGATCGTGCAACTAGAAAATAGCACATTCAGATTCTTGTGTTGCACTGGACCATACACTTCTTCCTTGAGAAAACTTTAGCTTCTCCAGCAGAGCAAATGTATTCATTCTCTCACTAAAAAGAACCGGATGCTCTTCTGCATGGTAGCAATTGAGGTAGTGAGTTAACAAAGCATGGCATGGTACATAGAGACAGACTAGGATTGGAATTTTAATTCAATAAATTGTACTATGTTCTTATCCTTGTCAGATTCATTAAACCTCCATGTTTCTGGCTGTCTTTGTCCCTTTCCTAAGAAACAGAACCTTTTGCCTTTCATTTAAACTGGTGTTCACTTTCAGTTATGAAAAATTAAACCATGTATTCATAAAATGTCAAACTCATACTTTTGCATATTTTAGTACCCAAAGGAGTCCTGGGAATTTCAAGTTTAATATAAAATGAATTTTGGAATAGGGACTACCTAATACTTATGCCTCCAGACATTCTCTGGAGAGTTCCTAGTGAAAAAAAATTAAAAAAACTTTTTCAAGGCTACCAAACACATATAAGAACTGAAATCCCATTGACAAATACTTTGGCTGAATGCCTTTAACTAAGACTTCTGCTAACAAATTTCATTGAGCCCTTATTGGGGGAAAAAAAAGCAATCACATTAAAACAGCAACGATTGAATCAATTCCAGGTTGATGCTCAAGACTGTGCTTCGGAGAGATGGTTCTGATTGTTTAATTTTTTTAATGGAAATGCACACATAATGAAATTTCCTCACATCCAACTTATTTTCTTGGCAGTGAAACATCTCCATGAATACACAGGAGATATGACAATTGAAAGAGTTTTTCTTCCATCCAAAAGAAAAATTTGCAAGTACTGATGCGATCTGGAAAGATCTGATAGATGGGTGGTTAGCCAAAGTCCTAAGGGTAGAGGCCTTAGACATGCTGGTGGAGCACTGTCACCAAATGTTGGTTCATTCAGTCCTCCAATTAACTTTGATTGAGTTCCTTGGTGCAGCAACTTAGAGGCAAGGATTCATCCAAAGTAGTCTGCAGTTATAAAGCTCTGTCTGGTGGAAGAGTCTACAATCACTTTCCTGATTTTTTTCTTGCTACCTAAGCCAGTGCTTACAAGAGCATCTTGTTTGGGGTTGGGTTAACGAATAATTGGAGAAAGAATGACAACAGACATTTCATAAATCTTTCTGGCAACCAAGTGAATTCACAGACTCAGAACTTTAAATGAGAATATGTTGGTGCAAACTAAGTGTGCCTTAAGATACCTCTCAATCACTTTTCTATTTCGTTTTAAAAATGAAATCACAGCCTTGAGTACTAAAACCTGAGGGATTTCTTAGAAGGCGAATTGTGGGATCCTCTTTGGTGCGCTGGTTATGGTTATTTCCTCCATTATTTCTTTACCGAACCACATTCGGTATTTCTAATGGCCCTCAAAATGCTGGAGCTTGTAGGATTGCATCATTACAAGACACCAGAATTGAAGGAGCAGCTTTAGAGATAAATTCTGGCCATTACACGGAGGCCGAAGCATTTTCCAAACAGCGTCAGTAGACACAGGAAACCTGTGCTTATGAATCTGTATGTTGGGCTCAAGCATGGAGTGTTACGCCATGGTCTGCTTGTGGATTTAAAAATTCATTTTAAAGGCACCACAGGGGAGGCCTGGCATGATCTCCATTTTCTACGTGGCAGTGGAGCACTGGAGCTGTGTCTATTCAACACGCCTGTCCCAAAATGCCTCAGTATGTTCCAGCATTTCTAATTGTATCTATTAATGGGAGAGAGCAAAAGCTGGAAGGGGATTATGCTTTTAAATCATAAAGATACTTCCTACAATTCTCTCACCAGGCCATTTTAATCTGCCCCGGGATGTCTGGAATCACATTAATAGTTCTCCTTATCACCTCGAATTCCACCCCAGACAAACAGCTGTCAGTTAATAAAAATGGGCCTCCCGAGCAGGGTGTCTCAGACTTTTACTGTGTATAAAAATATGCATACAAATACCTGGGGATATTAATGAAATGACTCTGATTCAATAGGTCCTGGGGTGGGACTGAAGTTCTGTGGTTTGAACAAACACCTGGGTGCTGCGATCCTGCTAGTCAATGGACCACCCTTTGAGTAGCAAAGCTCTGGTTCTGCTTTCAAAGGAATAAAAGGAAATTAAGATTTGGGAGTCACAATTCAAATCAAAAAGCTCCAGGCTACATATAAGGCAATTTACAGATATTCATCCTGCATGGGAAAAGAACTGCTTGCTGAAGTTAACATGGTCATACTTTGTTTTTATATTTGTTTAGAAAAGGGAGGTTAACCTGGA
This sequence comes from Mirza zaza, assembly GCA_008750895.1. Lineage (NCBI taxonomy): Eukaryota > Metazoa > Chordata > Mammalia > Primates > Cheirogaleidae > Mirza > Mirza zaza. Next base: position 73,615 of record VSMD01101648.1, read on the forward strand.
AAGTTGAGGTGTTTATTTGTTAGTTTTTTTTTTTTTAAGTTCAAAAAATTCCTTATAAGCTTATGGCTTCTAAATCCTAGACCTATAGTAATTCTGCCGAGGCAACCCCCCTTCTTTTGAATAAACATTGTACTATCTGAAAAAACAATTACAGATATTGTTGACACCATTCTCTCAAGAACCTACAAGGTTAATATTGTATCCATTTTACAGATGAGAAACTGAGGCTTGGAAATTTTGATTTACCCCAAATCACCTAGTTAATGATGGCAAGGAGAGAACTGGATCCAAGTTCCTCTATCCCCAAAGCTTATTATCCTTCTGCCAAGGCCATGCTGCTTCCTGGTGTTGATACCCCTTAGTGTAAGCGGACCTACCAGGGTATTCTGGTTTGTCAAAGAACATTCCAGGGATTGATTAAACTGGTAGATTGAACTTCCTTTCCACTCAAATACTGGTAATACGATAGCAAAGTGATTTATTCATAAGCCATAAATGCAGAGGAGCAATGAGAATAGAATAGGAGACCTTTGGAATACAAGAAAGCAGACAGGCAAGTGGTAGCTGTGCTAATAAACCAGAGGGTGCTGAGCATAGGCAGGTGGTGGGAGGGGTGGGAAGTCAGTTGATAGCACATGAGTGGAGTTTAACCTTAAACTGTGCATTCATTTGGTGGATATAGGGAAAGGGGATAAATGATGAAAAGAAACAAAGAAAACAAGGAAGATCAATGTTATTGCCACTGAATGCTTATTGTAATTGTCCTAAAAATAGAGGCACAGGAGAGTCCCTGCCATCAAGAGGAATCAACATAAAACAATAGCTGCTAGAACTGAATAAAAGCGACCTTTTGTCTATTTATAAGAAAGCAGAAAAGAGGTCTTCTTGCAGAGGTAGCACTCTCACTGGGCCATGGACACATGTTGAGTTTATATGAAGGAGAGAGAACTCCTTCTAATCTGAGTAGATTAGATGAAGGAAAGAGTCTGTAATACTAAATTTTTAATTAAAAAATACTTTATTGCTAAAAAATGCTAATGATTTAAATTTTTTAAAATTATACATTTTTGAGATATAATTCACATACCATAAAATTAACCTGTTTAAAATGTACAATTTAATGATTTTTAGTATATTCACAGAGTTGTGCAACCATCACCACTTTCTAATTCCAGAACATTTTCAATCCACCTACTCAAAAGAAATACCACCTGCTCATTAGCAGTTATTTCCCATTTCCCCCTACTCCCAGTTTCTGGCAACCACTAATCTATTTTTCTGTTTATATGGATTTGCCTATTCTGAGCACATCATATAAATGGAATCATATAACATTTGGCCTTTTTTGTCTGGTTTCTTTCACTTATCATAATATTTCAAGGTTCTTTCATGTCGTAGTATGTATCAGAACTTCTTCTTTATTCTTTTTTATGGCAAATAATATTCCATTGTATGGTTATGCCACATTTTATTTATCACTTTATCAGTTTACAGACTTTTAGATTGTTTCCACTTTTTCTCTATTATGAATAAAGCTACTATGAACATTTGTGTGCAAGTTTTTGTGTGAACATAGGTTTTCAATTCTCATGGATATATACCTAGGCATGGTCGTATGATAACTATGTACTTGGATTTTTAAGGAACCGTTGAACTGTTTTCCAAAGTGGCTGCCTCATTTTATAACCCTACCAACAATGTATGAGAGTTTTAATTTCCTTACATCCTTGCCAACATTGATTATTTTTGTCTTTTTGATTTTAGCCATCCCGGTGGGGGAGTAATATCTCATCACAGGTTTGATTTGCATTTCTCTAATGATATTGAGCATCTTTCTTTTCATGTTCTTATTTGCCACTTATATATATTCTTTGGAGAATGTTTATTCAAATCCTTTGTCTATTTCTACTCCCTCTCAGGTTTTAATTTTATTTGGCATGATGGTGCATAGTTTGTGTGGGTGAGGAGGCTAAGTTCTCGACCCAGTTATCTGCAACCATTTTGAGAGCACATTATGCCCCAATCACAGCGACAAAGCTGATGTTCCTTAGCTCACTGGAGAACAAAGTGTGGGTAATTGAGTCATTGGCAGCATCAGTCTCGATCTCCTTCTAAGAGGCTTCTTTTAGGAGGTTTGGTCAAGGAGATTCATGAACCCTGTGGTTACAATGCACCCAAATGGGTGGTTATTCCTTCTACAAGATGATAAACAATCATGTTGATAGTTTCTTTTTATTTTAAGCCCATGAGAAGAGTCATTAAAATGATAACTTTTGTTTGTGTGTATTTTCCGCAGTGTCTTTGCCCAATGTTCATAATAGTCTAATGCTCAGTAAATATTTTCCCATTTGCTTGGAAGCAGGGTACTGTGTGGTTAATTCAAAAGGTCAAGGGGTGATAAAAGATAATTACAACCCAACAACATACTAATTACTATTATTTTATTAGTTCTGGTCATAATGATACTAATCTTTCTCAAACTGGTATGTAAAGCTGAGGTTTTTTGCTCAAATTAATTTGAGGTATGTTCTGTATAGTACATCCCTCTCTCAGACATTCACAATGCATATCAGTCTATGGCAAGTATTGTTTTAAATGATGTTTCCACACATTATTTAACCAGAGAATCCTATTTTTACACAATACTTTTTAATCCTTGGCAGAGGTACTGTCCCTTGGAAAGTGCTTTGGGAAATCTTGGTTTTATGTTCTAGGTAAGATATAACAGCTCTGGGAGTTTGAAGGCCAGAACAATTATTTTTAACTATGTAGGTGGGAAAGAAATCAGAGAAACCTTCATGCAATGTGTGACAGCTAATGAAATATGAAAATAATATGTATATTACTTAGAGCATAGTGCCACTGTGGTAATGATGTGAAAGAGTCCTATAGAGTACGGTAGACCCTTGAACAGCACAGGTTTTAACTGCACCTGTCCACTGACATGCTGATTTTCTTCACTTTTGTCACCCCTGAGAGATAAGACCAACCCCTCCTCTTCCTTCTCCTCCTCAGCCTACTCAGAGTGAAGATGACAAGGATGAAAACCTTTATGATGATCTACTTCCACGCAATGAATAGTAAATATATTTTCTCTTCTTTATGATTTTCTTAATAACATTTTCTTTTCTCTAGCTTTCTTTATTGTATAAATACAGTATATACTATATATTATAATATATATCATGAAAATATGTGTGAATTGACTGTTTATTTTATTAGTAAAGTTTCTGGTCAATAGTAGGCTATTAGTAGCTAAGTTTTGGGGGAGTCAAAACTTATACATGCATTTTTGACTGTGTGAGGGGTCAGTGCCCCTAACTCCCACATTGTCCTAGGATCAACTGAATTTGAAAAATTTTAGTAATTTGGGCCTTTAGAAAAAAAAAAATGGATACAATTTTAGCCAGTAGAATGGATGATGAGGAGGGGATATGCAGAGCTGCTGGGGTCCAGATCTCTTAATTTCAAATCTTTTTTTTATTACTTACCAGATATTACTTAACCTCTTTCACAGGTTATTTGATCTCTCTGTGACTCCTATAACTCACCAGTGAAATGAGGGTAATCTAAGTGTAAATGATTTCATGTACATAAAGTACTTAGAATAAGGTGTTAGGAGAGGGTTTTCATCTTTGGCATGAATGACATTTTTGGCCAGTTAATTCTTGGTTGTAGGGCGGTGTCCTAGGACCTATGTTATCTATCCACTAGACACCAGTAGCAGCTCCCCGCTCCCAAAGTTGTGACAATCAAAAATGTCTACAGACATTGCCATATCTCCTGTAGGAGGCAAAGATGCCTGTAGTTGAGAACTGTAGCCTTAGGATAGTACTAATAATATAAGGGCTATAGTAAGTCAGTTAATATTATCATTTTTGTTTAGGGGAGAATTATATAAAACATCCATTTTTGCCTGAGCTAAGTGTAGGTTCTACATATTCTACTTCTTTGGTCCATGCCCCTGTTCTCTATTAATTAGCCTTCAATTCTGTGTTGAACAATTAATTGGCACAAGTTGAATGATAGATTGATGGCAAAGGGAAATTATCCCTGGTGGAGAGAGCAGGGAAAGATAGTTATAAATTTTCCATGGAAGATGAATAAAGAGTAAGTTATGTGTATTCATGTGTGTATATTTTTGTAAGAATATAAGGGGAAAAAGTCATTAATGATTCCAGAGAGAAGTACATGTAAATAAAATGAAAAGAAAAGCATCAAAAAATGATGCTCAGCTTCATGATTGAGTTTGTGTTGTGATGAGTGGGTAGAATTTCAATGCTTTGTATAAAACTTGGATAGGTTGTGACCTATTGGAATATGAAAAAAATAATTGAGAGATTCTAGACCTGGACATTCGCCCTTCAATTTTATGTGTTGGCAAGTGGCTGGAGATTATTGGAATATTGGTGATTAACCCTTCTTCAACTGTGATAATCCAAAATATTTATGAGAGCCCTAGGAAATTTACTTCTTGGGAATAGATGATGTGTTTAGTTATATTGAATATTTACTTTGGTTTTCATCATTTATTTTTATTTGCTTTTGAAAACTTTCCCAGAGACAATACCTTAGCTTTTTAGTTTTTGAGGATAATAAGATACTTTGCATAACAAACAAAAATGAACAAGCAAGAACAACCTCCGTATAGCTTGACTAAATAGTGTGGCGAAAAATAGCTTAAATCTTGAATTTTGTACCCACTGTAATTTTCCTTTTGTATTTTAAGTTATGGGATAGAGGAAGGAACGGTCCTAAATTTCTTGTGGTGTGGCCACCAACAACATGGATCATCTTAGGTATGTCATTATCTTTCTAAGCCTCAACATCTTGAAGTAGAAAAGGAAAAGGCTAAACAAAGTCATCTCTCTGTCCCATTAGTTCAAATATTCGGTGATCCTTAACGGGAAAAATCTCTGTTTTATAAATCTGCATTTTTTTATGTGAGTTTTTCATCATCATAGTAAAACTTGTAGTAGATTGAGCAATACGTTTGTTTATCACAATGCAACTGATCGTTCCTCATTTATACAAATCTTACTGAAGACATGACAGTCAAAAGCCTCTCCATATTCAAGTTTAAAAACATCTATAAAATTATATTCAACTGTTCAGAAGCCTGTGCCAGAGGTTTTAATAGTGTTTTATTTCTTTTCTGTATTCAGAGAAGTCTTTTCCAAATGAATATAAGACATAGGGCACTTGATTTGGCTATAATTTCTAAACCGAGGGCTAAATTTGTTAAAATGTAGCTCATGATTTATTCTCTTTGTTTCATTAATCATGGTTTTTATTTTCTCAAAAAACAATACATATTTTGTCATCATAGAAATGAATTTCAAGTAGGTAGGAATGAGATTACAGATTTAGTCTATATGAAACAAATTTTATACATTTCAAAAAGATGTATCTATATGTATGTCAATGTGAAATGATACACTTTTCCCAAATAATTATTTATAAATATGAATTCATTCCCCAAGGAGTAAAGTAGAACATTTAACTCAATATTCAGTCATTCATTTATAATTAAAAATTTTAATTTATGCACAATTTTTAGAATTTCATTTCTTATTTACTTAAAATCAACTTAATGTGCTTTAAGCAATTTTTTCTTTTTTATTTTTTTTGAGACAGAGTCTCACTTTGTTGCCCAGGCTAGAGTGAGTGCCGTGGCATCATCCTAGCTCACAGCAATCTCAAACTCCTGGGCTCAAGCGATCCTGCTGCCTCAGCCTCCCAAGTAGCTGGGACTACAGGCATGCGCCACCATGCCCGGCTAATTTTTTCTATATATATTAGTTAGCCAATTTATTTCTTTCTATTTATAGTAGAGATGGGGTCTCGCTCTTGCTCAGGCTGGTCTCGAACTCCTGAGCTCAAACGATCCGCCCACCTCGGCCTCCCAGAGAGCTAGGATTACAGGCGTGAGCCACCGCGCCTGGCCCAATTTTTGATTTTTTAAATAAAATCACAAGTAAAATTTCCATTTGACAGTAGCAATTGCATTGGATTTGGAGATAATGCAAAATGAGGGGAGAAATAAAACATAATAAAAAACCATTAGAAGGTCAATATGGAGCAAAGAAAGAACGAATGTTTCCATTTAAAATTTGCAAGCTGAATACAAAATCAAAACAGTGGTCTGATTTTGGAATTTAAGGATTACAAAAGCAATCCTCTTGCTCCATCTGTTCCCCTCCTTTCCCCTTTCCCCCACCCACATGCCCAGTTGGGAGCACTAGTTCATTTATATTTTGTTTCCCATATGGGAGACACTGAGATTCACAAATTTAAAGTGCTTTTGAGTATTTTGCTACACTGGACATTCAGAATGTTTACATTTCCATACAGATGAATTTAAAATGTTGAACATTCTTTGTGTTAGGGGCCAGGAGGGATCTAAAGTTGAAAAGAAAAGGAAGAACTGATTTATTTGACACCTACTTTGAGCTAAACACTGTGTGACTTTGTGTGTGAGGCTGATGATGTTATCCTATTATCCATACTTCACTGAGTCAGAAATTAAGGCCTGAAGAGGACCTCTGACAAGTGTAGCAGCTGGGCCTCCTACCCAACCATCAGCTTTAATACATCATCTCTTATAGTAGACTAACTCCCTAAAATGTAGTCTTAGTCTACAAATTATTTATTAGCTGGTGTTTTCTCATGATAGTAGATAAATTAATATAATTCTTGTCACATGTGGCAATTGATATTAGGGAAATATGAAATGCTGTTGGAGTAGATCAGAGTAGGGAATGAGTGTATTTATTTAATGGAACAACAGGAAAGTTTTCATGTGAAGAATGGCATTTGAGATTGGTTCTCAAGAAATAAGAAAATTTTGACAGTTGGAGATGGGGGTGAGGACATTCCAGGAGAAAGGAAGGACTCAGCTAAACTACTTAGGCAAGATAGTACAAAAGTAATCCTGGAAAAGGAAATTAAGCAGTTTTGTGGAAGTTTTTAAGTAAAAAGCCAAGAAGTTCTTAAATACTAAGAAGGCAATTGGTTTAAAGGATTGGTTTTAAAAAAGATATTAGAGTGGAGTATTGTTTTAAAGGATTTTGAGAAGGGTTGTGACTAGTTAGGAAAGATTAATATTGCATCAGAAAGAGACTGAAAGTACAGAGCTCAAATAGGAAATAATAATAATAATAGACTAAATACACATGGATCTTGGCAAATGATTGGATTTGTATGTTAAGAGAGGTGCTGGAGATATGTTTCAGGTATTCTTTTCTGTTCTTTGCTTTTTAACTACTAACATGGTACTACCCTTTGTACTAGTGAATAATTCTTTAAAATTTCCCTGATCAAAATACTGATGTGGTTTCTGTCTCTTACTGGATTCTTACTGATTGTCCCACATATAATGGATATCACGTAGACGTAGCATTGGGTAAATTCAGAGTGTGCCTTCTAAATGCTGATATACTTTCTTTTCCAACTACTAGCAGTTGATCATCATGCACCAGAATTTACATCTACACTTAGTCAAAGAACCAGTTTACTCAAGTATATGTTGAAATAAAAACACAATACCATAAAATTCCTCTAGTCAAATGCATTTGAGAAATGTGTAAAAATGATGTGTTCTTTCCCCTTTTGCAACAGGTATATTATTAAAACAAATAGTTGAACATGAACAAAACAGGATAAAATCAACTTGAGATTTAACTGTGATCTGTTGAAATTGTATTACTTAAGATAGAAAAGTCATCAAATGGAGAATCCAAAAACAAAATATATTTTGTCAAACCTCTGTGTTGACACTAGTGTAGAGAAATAAAAATATTGAACCAGTGTTGGTTAGTTCTTGCAAAAGTTATCATTATTCTTTCTAGAGACACAGATGCATTCTATGGTGTAGACCATAGGTGACAAATTATGGCTTCAGGTTCACCTCCTGTTTTGTAAATACAATTTTAAAGAAAATTTACATGTTTTCTATAGCTGTTTTTGTGTCACAATGCAAAATAGAGTAGTTGTGATAGAGACGATATAGCCCCCCAAATTTATCCCCTATTCTTTTAGGAAAGTTTGCCAATCCTGCAGGACATAAGATTTCCCTGTATGCATTCTCTACCAGCAAAGCTTGGAAGAAGCTAAACAATGAGTATGAATGTGTTCCAATAAAACTTTATTTATAAAAACAGGCTCCAGGGCAGATTTGGCTTATAGGCTTTAGTTTGCTGACCCCTGTTCTAGGACACAGTAGGTACATAATAAATGTTTGCTGAACAAATGGAAAAACAAATGTTTTTATATTCTAAAATTGTACGTTCTGTTCATTCTGTTCTCTTTTTCAGTGTGGGGTATCTGGATGATACTTGTGTGACAACTGGAGATTGGACATGATGGATGACGTAGGAAACCTCTGGAGGGTACCTACGTTGTGGCCATAAACCACTGTGCCCATGTGGAAAACATTACAGTCCTGGGGCAAAAGATAAACTTCATGCTTGATAAAAAAACAACCAAAAGGTAAGATTTCCTTCTAGTGTGCTGCAGTCTTTAGTCTTCTTCTGTTTTTCATTCCCACTGGCAGTTCAAAGATGTCCTTAATCTATCATTTGCCTCCTGAGTGTGTGCTCTGGGTTTACTGTCATGATGAAAAACTACTTCATGAACTTAGTGGAGGAACTCAGGATTGAGTCAGAGCTGTTTACATAGCTTCTGGGGAAAATGTCACCCAAATGTGGGGAAAACAATCCAAGAGGCATTTCAAGTATTTGTTTTGAAATCGAAATATCGACAGTGGTACATATTTATTTCAAAGGTGTTTGTTAGTTCTATAAATCCAGATAGGCAAATTTTATTAGCGAACTCGGTGATGCTACCTCTGTTATGTCATCTAGTCTGTCACTGCCCCTCTCTCCTATTGCCACTAGCGTAATTCAGGCCCTCTCATCTGAATTGCTACCTCCAACTCTTCATGTCTCTAATTTGTTTTACCTTTCTCAGCCAGATTAATCTTCCTGAAGCACGAATCCAATCATGCCAATATTTTTCTCAGAAACAAAATAATTCCTTTTGCCTGGAGAAGAAAGTCTAATCTTAGCCAGCTGATTCAGCTCAGGCTCCGTTTATCCACATCACTCCCTACCTCTCACGCGTGTACCCAACCAGAGGCAAACCTCAGAGATATTGGGGATCTGGTTCCAGACCACCACAATAAAGCAAATGTCTTAATAAAAAAAGTCACACAAAATTTTCGGTATCTTAATGCAAATACAAGTTACATTTGCCTTTGCCGTAGTTATTAAGTGTTCAATAGCATTATGTCTAAAAATGTCTACATGCCTTAATTTAAAAAATACTGTATTGCTGAAAGATGCTAACAATCATCTGAGCCTTAGCAAGTCGTAATGTTTTTGCTGGTGGAGGGTCTTGCCTCAGTGTTGATGGTTGCTGACTGATCAGGGTGGTGGTTGCTGAGGGTTTGGATGGCTGTGGCAAATTTTTTAAAATGAGACAACAATGAAGTTTGTCACATTGATTGACATTCCTGTCCTGAAAGATTTCTCTGTAGCAGGTGATGCTGTTTGATAGCATTTTACCCACAATAGAACTTATTTCAAAATTGGACTTAACCCTCTAAAATTCTACTACTGCTTTATTAACTAAGTTTATGTAATATTTGAAATCCTTTGTTGTCATTTCAACAATGTTCTCAGCAACTTCACCCAGAGTACATTCCATCTCAAGAAACTGCTTTCTTTGCTCATCTAAGAAGTCCCTCTTTGTTCATATCTGATGATGAGATTGCAGAAATTCAGTCACATCTTCAGGCTCCACTCCTAATTCTGGTTTTCTTGATATTTCTACCACATCTGCAGTGATTTCCTCCACTGAAGTCTCGAACTCTTCAAAGATATCCATGAGAGTTGGAATCAACTTCTTTGGAACTCCTGTTCATGTTGATATTTTGACCTCCTACCATGAATTTTGAACGTTCTTAGAAAGAACCATCTCCTTAACATAAAAGAGTAAAGTGAAAGACCAAATGCGGATTTAGAAGCTGTAGCAAGTTATTCAGAGACGATCTAATAAGATCATTGATGTAGGTAGCTGCATTAAGCAATAGGTTTTCCATGTAGATGAAACAGCCTGGTATTGAAAGAAGATGCCATCTCAAACCTTCATAAAGGGAAGAAATCTAGAATGATGAATCCTTTCCAGAAGGTTTTAAATTGCTTTGCCCAAATCCATCAGAGGAATCACTATGACAGCTATAGCCTTATGAAATGTATTTTTTTAAAAATAAGACTTAAAAGTCAAAATTGCTCCTTGATCCAGGCGCTACAGAATGGACGACGTTGTGTTAGCAGTCATGAAAATGACATGAATCCCCTTGTACACCTCCATCAGCATTCTTGGCTGACCAGGTGCATTATCAATGAACAGTAATATTTTGAAAATAATCTTTTTCTCTGAGCAGTATGTCTTAAGAGTGAACTTAAAATATTCAGTAAATCATGCTATAAACAGATGTGCTGTGTTGTGACATTTAGAGACCAAAAGCAAAATAGCTTTAGCATAATTCTTAAAGGCCCCAAGATGTTCAGGATGGTAAATGAGCATTGACTTCAACTTAAAGTCATCAACTGCATTAGCCCCTAACAGGAGAGTCAGCCTGTCCTTTGAAACTTTGAAGCCAGGCA
>VSMD01101650.1:0-72008 GCA_008750895.1 Mirza zaza
CATGTGGTCTGGAATCAGTGTCCCCTTAGGAGACATCAAGGCATCACTTCCTCTGCTCTTCTCAGGGGTATCTCTTTCTGCCCCTCTTTGAAGCCCTGCCGTGACCAGCTTCCTCATGATGTCAGCTTTCTCATGGTCCATATCATATACCCTAGCCTTAAGCCCTCTTCACGACCCTCACTCAGTTCAGCTCTGAGTCCACTGACTCATTGTCTCAACCCTAAATTCCAGACTCCTGGGAGAGAACCTGAATCCCTCTGGTTCCCATTTTCCAGGGTAGGATCAGATTGTTTTTCACTGGCTGCTCTGTGGTTTTGCCACCCTGGGATCTGCCTTACCCATGGAGACAAAAAGATCCCCCTGAAGAGAACCCAACGATTCCATTTGGAATTTCCACAATGAGGGCTGCAGATGGGTTACAGTTGCTCAGAAGTGGCTGGGGTTGGTAGGCAGTGACTAACAAGTGTAATAATATGAATAGGAATATTTTTATGAGTCTGTCACCAAAACAGGTAAGTCACTTAGGAATCCCTTCAACTGGAAGAAACAGAAAATTCCATTCACAGAAGCCAAAACATATAAAGGGGTTTGTATTTCCTCTCCTAGCAAGAAGCCCACTGTAGGCAGCCCAGGGATCCAAAAATATCCTCAAGGACCCAGGCTCTTCTCTTCCTGTTCCTCCATGTTGTTTTGTCACAGCATGGTCACAGGAGAGCCGACGGACCTCTGGACATCAAGGTCATGATTAGCAGGGGGAAAGGGGAGGCATATAGGCTTTAACATCATTAGTCCTTGACCTTTTATTTGGGAAGAGAAGCCCTTCTTAGCAGGCTTCTCTTTATTACTTAGTTTGCAGAACTAGGCCACCAGCTTGCCCTCAAATCTATGGTATGAGATGGTTATGACTGGTTTAGACCAGTCAGGGCCATGCCCTGAGCCTGGGTAGGGGTCCCTTAGATCAGGAGATGGAATATGCTGGATGGTTACCTGAAAAAAAAAAGTTGAGTTCCATCAGAAGAAGAAAAGGCTGTGGGTTGAGCAATGGACAACCATTGTACACACACCATGTACACACACCGCTGTAGCTGCTCCAATGCCAGGCTCCTGATAGATAATAAGTTCTTGATAAGTCAAGGAATGAGTGAATATTTTGACTTATTAAAGGGAGAGAAAGATACAAAGTAGACAAGAGACAAGGGTAGCTGTCACAAGATGTAAATATTTCAGAAATCTTGATGAAATCTTCTTTCACCTCTAAATCTTAATTTCTTCATTTATAAAATAGGATTGAATAATCCCCCCACCGTAGAGTTGGTTTGGGAATTAAATGAGATAAATTATGGACAAGTTCTTTGAAATCATAGTGACTCAGGGAAATGTTTTTATTTATAAGCAAAGGAAGCAAAGATGGGAGGAGACCGGCATGACTCAATTGGCCTCAGAAATCATACAGATGGAGGATCCACAAATAGAAAAGGAGAAATGGAGCCTGGGTGGATACATGTTACGGTGGGTTAAAAAGTCATTATTACGTTTGTTTTGCTCTGAAGGGGAAAGAGAGTTTCCATCTGAAGAAGTATGGGAAGTGCTGAAATCTTGGAAACCCAACTCTTACTTTCCTGGCAAGGACAGACCTTTGGTAAGAAATTGAAAGTGGAAGAATTAGATGTAAGAATGAAAAAGTACAGCATTAAACTGCCCTGGGGATATGCTAGGTGACATAAATATGATGAAATCACTACTTCCACACTATGATGATAGTGTGGAACCTCAGATGAATATAAATGGCCGCCTCAGGCAATTGAGTTTCGTTTGATTTCATATAGCTTAGTGATAGTTATTTTTGCAAGTATTCCAATTATCATCCATGCACATGATGGAGGCCCCCATGATATTCAGTATGGCCACATGACTTAATTTGGCTGGTGCATGTAAGCAGTGTCGAGTCACTTGCAGGTGGAAGCCTGTAAGAATGGATGGACAATTCACTATTTTCCCTTCCCCTGGCTTCATATAGTGCAAAGCCCTACAAGCCTGGGTCTCTGATCAGGAATGACATCACCCTCTACCCTCGTGACCCTCAACAAAAACAAAAGCAACCAAAAACAAAAACAAAACTTTGTTATTCTAAACCACTAACTTGTTGTTTGTTTAACTGCAGCATAACCTAACATATCCTGACTAATACCATCTTAGTCGTGAGAACCAGTAATGAGAAATGGTTAAGAACAGTCTTTGGAGTGAAACAGTCTGGGATTGGAGGTTCTAATATTTACTAGCCACATTCCCACCATTCCACACCCTTGTGCCCTAGCTCTTGTTCCTCTCTCAGTCCAGAGCTGTGGTTCTCAGATCTTCAGGCACCTTAAAATCACAAGAGGAACTTCTAAAATAATACACAATTTCCACCCCCAGACATGATTTCATTGGTCTGGGGTGGAGCCTAGGCATTAGTAATTTTTGTTAAGCCTGAATATACACCTAGATTTGAAAACCACCTGTCTAGAATTTCTTAATCTTATTTAATTGCTATATCTTTCAACACTCAGACTGAATCTTCTCCAAAAGTCTTCCTAAATCCAAAGTTCCCACGTAAGCTCCAGGGGGAGCTTTGGCAACCTGACCATACCTTATCTCTATGATTAGAACATCATATTAAGATGATCTGTTTCTATATCTATTTTTTAACCACAGTATGATCTCCTGGAACACAGAGACTGCACTAGAATCATCTTGTGGCCTCCACACTTAACACAGATCCTGGCACCATATATCAAGTTATATACCCAATAAACTTATCGATCTAAACAGAGAAAAGACTATTTGATTAAATATTAAGAAACCATCAATGACCCTCGAGAAAATAGCTTTAAGGGAAGGGTGAAAGAAATGACAGCTGTTTTAAGTTGAGAAGTGAATGAGAAAGTAGGTTGGGTCAACAATTTGAAGACATTGTCTTAAAATGAGAACTAGAAAGACAAAGAAGGATGAATTCAGAGAATATTTGGGTTTATTTTTAGGATGGGAAAACAGCAAGTTTTGTACATTGAAAAAGACATCATTAGAATAGGAGAATGTGTTTTAGCATGTAACTATTATTCTTGTTAGTCAAGGATTCAGAAATGAGACAAAGATGTGTAGAAGAGCACAGGTGTACAAAATGTCAAAAGTAGTTATTTCTACGTGGGGGGATTTGGGTGGTATGTTTTTTTCACTCCAGCAGGTGCTTATTAGGTATTTATCAAATGATAAATTTTCTTTGTGTGAGTAAATGTATTTTTTCACAGGTGCAGAGTTGAGTTCGTCATACAGTTTAAGGCACAATATCATCATGGGTCTGTTAAGCTTCCTCATATTTTCCCCAACATCTCAATACATACTCCAATTTTTCTCTGATGTATTAAATAAACATTCTTGGATATGTGAGCATCCTTGAAATATGCTCTGTGTTGCTTTGTATATTATGTTTTCAATTTACAAAATATTTTGCTGTAGATCTCACTCTGCTTCCCTTTTTACTCAATCCTGTGTTCTTAAGATCTGTGTTACCATATGAATTTTTAGCATATTAGCTTCTAATTTCTGCATAATAAGCTATTGTAGACATATGCCCTATTATATGCATCCATTCTCTTAATGATGAATACCTAGGTTGCCTCCAATTTCCCACTAACACAAAAAATGTCTCATTGAACAACCTCGTGCATATCCCTATATGGACTCAATAAAGAGTTTACTAGGTATAGGTATCCAGAAAGGGTATTGTTAAATCATAGGCTAGTTGCGCACTTAGTATCACTAAGTACTGCCAGATCTCTCTCCAGAACAAAGTGACCAGTTTTATTCCTACCATCTGTGCATGAGAGTTCTGTTTACCCACGTTCTTGCTAATATTATTATTATTAATAATTCTTGCCAAGCTGATGGGTGTATTGTGCTACTTCGATGTTGTTCTCTGGATTTCTTGGATTACTGGTGAGTTGAATGATCTCTTCACATACTTGTTAACTGTTTATTTTTCCCCTTCAGTTGAATTGACTTCTCACATTTTTTCCCATTTGTCTATTTCCCCTCCTCCTTCTATTCCACTCCTCTCTCCTCCCTTCTCTCTCTCTCTCTGTATGAGTATGTATATGTCTTCTCTGAACATTAAAAGTAATTCCTTTTGCTCTATCATTCCTCTGTCAACTTCACCCATTGAATACTTCATTGAACTGAAATCCTTAATACTGACATATTAAAAATCATCACCCTTTACCCTTATGGCTTCTGCTCTAGGGGTGTTGTTTAAGAAATCCTTTACCACCTCGAGATTATCATAATATTTGCCTACATTTTTTCTAACTTTTTAGTTTTGCTTTCATAATTGGTCTTTAATCTCTCAAGAGTTCATCTGTGTTTGTGATATAAGGTAGGGATTCAATTTTATTTTTTCTTCTTTTTCATACATTTTAATAGGTCTAGGGGTAGAAGTGGTTTTTCGTTACATGGATGATTTGGATAGTAGTGATATCTGGGGTTTTAGTGTACTCAGTACTCAAATAGTGTACATTGCACACAATAAGTAGTTTTTCTTCCTTTGCCCCCCATCCTCCTCCCTTGTGAGTCTCCAGTGGCCATTGTACCACTCTGTGTGCCCCTGTACACCCATAGCTTAGCTCCCACTTATAAGTGAGAACGTGAGGTATTTGGTTTTCCATACCTGTGATACTTCACTTAGGATAATGGCCCCCAGTTCCATCCAAGTTGCTGCAAAAAACATCATTTTATCCTTTTTTATGACTACTATTCCATGGTGTGTGTATACCATATTTTCTTTATCTGCTACTCAGTGAATGGGCACTTAAGTTGATTCCATATATTTGCAATTGTGAATTGTGGTCTGATAAACCTATGATTTCAGGTGTCTTTTTGATGTAATGATTGTCTTTTTGATGTAATGATTTCTTTATTTCCGGTAATGGGACTGCTGGATTGAATGGTAGATCTACTTTTAGTCTACAGCCATAACACACTGAACGTGCCTGATCTTGTCTGAATGGTAGATCTACTTTTAGTTCTCTGAGAAATCTGTATACTGTTTTCCTTAGAGGTTGTACTAATTTACATTTCCACCTATAAGCATTCCCTTTTCACCGCATCCACACCAACATCTACTGTTTTTTGACTCAACTTTACTTTTTTCTATATTATAAACAAGTTTTCCCTCTGCCTTCTGCTAAAATTCCATCCTTTCTTCATTGATATGTGATGCCATCTCAATCATATGCTATGTAGGATATCAGGTGAGTAGATAAGGGTATGTGGATGTATGTCTGTTCTAGGCTATTTATTCTGTGACATTAACTTTTTTGTTGTTGTGTTAGGATCACATTATCTATTATCATGGCTTTGTAACCAGCTTTTTTTTAAAAAAAAAAATTTACTTTATTCCTAACTACTAGACTATATAGGAACAAGTTAGAAAAAAAAATTTTTTTTTTTGAGACAGAGTCTCACTCTGTTGCCCAGGCTAGACTGTCGTGGTGTCAGCCTAGCTCACAGCAACCTCAGACTCCTGGGCTCAAGTAATCCTACTGCTTCAGCCTCCCAAGTAGCTGGGGCTGCAGGCATGCGCCACCATGACCAGCCAATTTTTTCTATATATTTTTAGTTGGCCAATTAATTTCTTTCTATTTTTAGTAGAGACAGGGTCTTGCTCTTGCTCAGGCTGGTTTCAAACTCCTGACCTTGAGTGATCTGCCTGCCTCGGCCTCCCAGAGTGCTAGGATTACAGGCGTGAGCCACAGCACCCGGCCAAGTTGAATATTGATAAAGGGTGAGTCCAACCCTTCCCACTGTCTTTGCTCTTTTTAAACAATTTTTTTAGCCATTTTATCTTTATACTTCCATAAGAATTCTAGAGTCAGCTGAGTTGTTGAGTACCTAAAAAAATCCTGCTAGATCTTCTCATTGGGAATTGTCCTGAATGACATGATTGACTCAAGAAGAATCGACAGCTTTACAAATGTTAAGTCATTCAGTCCAAAACTTGGCATATTCGGGTTTTATTATGATCCTCAATAGAGTTTTAAGTTTTTCACTATAAAGGTTCTGTGTGTTCTTGATTAGGTTAATTGCTACATACTTTATTGTTTTTATTGCCAGTGTGACTTGTACCTTTTATATTTTCTAGAAAATGACTGCTGAGATAAAGAAATGCTATTGACGTCTTAACTACTTTCTACTTCATATTTAATCAGCATAAATTGCTTTTCCAAGAAAAAAATGTTTAGGAAACAAAAGGGAAAAAAGAACAAAGATGAACAGTTTGCCTTTGCATAGAAACAAGACTATTTTTTCCTCTAAAATGAGAAGCAGTGAAATAAGAAAGGTTAAAGATCCAGAAAAATGTAGTGGATTAAGTAAAGGAAGCTGAACAGTTCACGTCCCGAGTTGAAATAGACCAGAGCAGCTTAAACCTCATCCTTGGAAGAGAGAAAATACTTTCCTGTTTGAAAACCCAGTTCAGGGCTGGACATGGTGGCTCACACGGTGGCAGACACCTGTAATCTTAGCACTTTGGGAGTCTAAGGCGGGACGATCGCTTGAGGCCAGGAATTAGAGACCAGCCTCAGCAACCTAGTGAGACCCTGTCTCTACAAAAAAATTTAAAAATTAGCCAGGTTTTGGTGGCACATGCCTGAATCAAGGAGTTACTAGGGGACACAACCTTTTTAAAAAATGATTACATAAACCAAGAATTGAAGAACTAAGCCTTTACAGCAAAAAGCTCAGAACAAAATCTAAACAATGTATTCCCCACCCACTTCCTTATCTATAAAATGAAGAGTCTGTGCTCAGTGATATCTAAGCTTCCTTCTGCCTCAAGTCTCTGATGATGTTCTTTTTGGAAAATGAAGAAGTGGGAGTGGAAAAATAATTTAGTGTGAATTAATCTCCACGATTGACTTTTTTATCATTTTTTCCAGCCAAAAAGGCTTTGAGAACTTGAGTTATTTAAGAGAATTTGGGGGGAATAAATTTAGTCTCTATAAAGGTACAGAGACAATGTGGGAATGGATGCTTTGGAAAGGAATTATTGTCACCATTGTCATTTGGGTTGGTTACTGAACTGGCTCTTTCCCTGTTGTCAGCTCTACCCACCACCACCACCCCCTACCACCCCTGATATTGAAGCTCTTTTCAACTGGGTCCATGTTTGTTAAGTGTTTTTTTTTTGTTTTTTTTTTTTATTTGGGAAGAGAAGAGGAAGAGGGAGAAGTGAAACTCCTAGAGTTGCATTGCTAAAGGAAGCTTGTCCTTTCAGACCCTTCACTACAAAATTTTTACTCAAACTTCCTCTTTTGTGGGGTAAGAGACTTTTTTTTTCCATATTCAAGTAAAAAATATATTTGAGACAAAATGCAAAACCCATCACCTGAGTGTCTTACGTAATGGAGATATTTCTTCACCTAGATGAATTCCATTTCTCTATCTACACACCCAAGTCCAGTTTCTTCACCAATATCCCTAAGGTACATAGGAAATAAAACAAGGTTATACTTTTGAAGAACAGTAAATCTTAAAAATCAAATCATCACATCAAGATGCAAAAGTATGGCTTATAAATAGGTGGACATACAAAACAACTTCTTAAAAATGAATACAAGACTAGTGTTAATATCATAAAATTGAAAGTAATCTGTGTCATGTGCCATCAGTATGAAAGATTCATGTTGAGTTATCAAATGAAGATTCAGCAACCATTTAAAAGGATGTTGTAGGTGCATATTTATGGACATGAAAACATCTCCAGGATAAAAGGAAAACAATCTTTATAACTGAGTGTGGCAATCAAGACACAAAAGATTATGTACAGCATTAACGCACTTTTATAAGAAGACACATATACACAGACACAAGTCTAAAATGTTATTAAAAAATTATTAACAATGGTCCTTTCTGGACCAATGAAATGGATGATTTTTGGCTTCTTTTTCTTGTACATAGCTATATTTTCCAATTTTGTATAACAACTTATATTCTCATATTAAAGCAAAAATTTTAAAAGAAGAAATATACAACAAATCAAAGGTTAAATGAGCACTAGAAATCTGTCTTAGTCTTAGAAAGTTCAAAGTGTAATAGTAGAAAAGTCTGAGTAAATCACCAACCTTTTCTTGCTCCTCAGTTTCCTTATTTATAAAAATAGGAATAGCTACCTTTCTTTGGCATGGAGTTTTTATGATGAGTCAAAGAGTTTAGCAATAAGTTAAACATACACTTCCCATAAGGCCCAGCAATTCCACTCTTTGGTATTTACCCAAGAGAAATGAAAATATGCCCACTCAAAGACTTGTATGTGAATGTCCATAGCAGCATTATGCTACCTAGCCCCAAACTGGAAACAACCCAAATGTTTATACAACAACATGCTACTTAGCGGTAAATGAGAACAAACTACTGACACATGCAACAACAGTGATGGATCTCAAAACCATTATGCCATATGAAAAAATGCAGACATGAAAGACTGCATACTGGCCTATTCTGTCTCATTTATATGAAATTGTTTTAAAAGGCAACACTTTAATGACAGAAAGCACATCAGTGGTTTCCTGAGCCTGGTGGGGAGGGGGAAGGGGTTTACTTGCAAAGAGGCACATAGGAACTTGTTGGAGTGATGGAAATGTTCTGTATCTTGAGTGTGGTGGTAGTTGCACCACCATATGCATTTGCCAATCTAGTGTATGCTTAAAATGGGTGAATTTCATTGTATAAATCATACCCCAAT
This sequence comes from Mirza zaza, assembly GCA_008750895.1. Taxonomy (NCBI): domain Eukaryota; kingdom Metazoa; phylum Chordata; class Mammalia; order Primates; family Cheirogaleidae; genus Mirza; species Mirza zaza. Next base: position 8,777 of record VSMD01101650.1, read on the forward strand.
ATAACTTATTTTAACAGCATACAGCAGAACTTAAGAAAAAAAAAAACCATCAAAGTATGTAAAAACATATTGGAAAATATGAAGCTCTACAGAAATATAAGAAATTTTTCTTGAGTGCATTTCTTTTAAAACAAAACAAAGTACAAAGAAACAACCTTAGAATATATTCAGCTAATGACAATTTTCCTTTGATAAAAGGAGGAGTGGGTGTAAGCAGGGAGAGAAAGGAATAATTGTTATCTGTTCCTATGATTTCTTTTAGTTCTGTTAAATTTTACATAACAGTTCAGGGGAAACTACATATCCTCTAAATTATTTTTATACTATTCTCTGCTAAATACTTAGTTAGAAAACAAGAGTAGGGGAAAAAACATCCCCAGCTTCAATAACAAAATCCTACCATTGGAAACTTGGCAAAACAGCTATCAGATGGTAAATATTTGGAAAATATTTCAAGTTCACATTTTGTGTTTCCAATGACACTTTGGAGGAATAGGGTCTGAAAGTTGTTAATTGCTCGCCTGAGGATGCACGCCGATAAGTGGTAGAACCAGACCCTGCAATCTGATGGGAGCCTGAAGGCCTGGTGGTCGCCCTACCCTGCCTCCCTGCTTCTAACTATGCAGCAAGAATCAGTGAAGGGTGGTAAGGGTCCAGTAGGAGGAAGTTCTCTGGAAATAAGAAGTGGCAAAGACGGGGTGGCTACACAAGGAGGAGGAACCCTATGGAGAAATGACAAGGAGCTAAAGTCAGGTCCTCCTTCCACAGCTACAGCCCGGCTGGCCTCTGGTGCCCCTTACCATGGACACAGGGGAGGGGTGACCACATGACAGTCGGGACTGTGTCTAGGGTGACAGCCCAGTGTGCTTCAGTCATGGGTGGGACATTTGTGTGCCAAGGACTCTCTGCATCTCTGGGTTGAAAAGGAGTAGCCAGCAACTCTATTGTTAAACTACCATACATTTCCATTTTGTTTCTCATTTGTCTTGTTCTCCCCCTTTCCCAGGCTTCTGGGCTCCTCGTGGAAGAGATCCTTGAAATAGTGATCCCTGGCTTTGCTTCCCCATGCCTTCCTTCAGTAAACAGGGTGGTCTGGGGGACTCGAGAAACCTGCAGGCCACAGAGGTTTACGCCATCTTTACACCATTTTATTTCTGGGGGATGCTTTGTAAAGATAAATTCCATTGGTTTGATATTAGTATTATGACAAAATAATGCATGATTATTATTTATCTCTCTTTATTTCCTACAAAGGAAAAAAGGGCAAATAGGTTATGGTCCCACCACTAATCGATAAGGTTATGATGTAGGTCCTGCCAGTTATAATCACACATTGTATATGTACGCTTTGTAACCTGATTTGTTCACCAACTGTACCATGATCATGTTTCAGACTCCTGAATTTTAATGTAAACCTTCCTCTACTAAATGTTTTTAATATCTTCATAACTGGTTGTACCCTGTATGGATATGTGATAATTTACTTAAATAAGTCCCCTTTACTAAACAGATTTTCCTTCTCCCAAATTTTTACTATTACAAACAGCACTTAATAACACCATTTATGAAGTTTTTTTTTCCAAAAAATATTAAAACTGAATCTAATCAAGCATTTAGCTCTAACTTCCAGATTACAGGAAATGAAACCATCTGAAAGCCCACAATGTGGAATCTTTTACAGAAAAAACTCATCTAGCATTTCAACAAGTCGATGGCATGGATAAAAAGGGGGAAGTTACTATTTAGATGAGAAGAAACATTAAAAAAAAATAACAACCAAAGGCAATCTATAGGTCTTGTTTGGATAATGATTTGGAGGAATCAATTAGAAAAAGATATTTGGGAAAAGAAACAGAGAATTCAAAATATAGACCAGTATTAAAGAGTTATCATTAACTTTGATAGGTGCAATAAGGGTGATTATGTGAAAATATGCCATTATATTATAGAGATGCATACAGAAATACCTAAATAATAAATGGTTATCATGTTAAGAAGTATTCTGGTCCCTAAAAATATCTAATTTTTAAATGCTAAATGTCTATTTTTAAATATTGCAAGAGGGGCTGGGTGTGGTAGCTCACGCCTGTGAGCTCTAGGACTCTAGGAGGCTGAGAAGGCCGGATCGCTCAAGGTCAGAAGTTCGAAACCAGCCTGAGCAAGAGCGAGACCCCGTTTCTACTATAAATAGAAAGAAATTAATTGGCCAACTAAAAATATATAGAAAAATATTAGCTGGGCGTGGTGACCCATGCCTGTAGTCCCAGCTACTTGGGAGGCTGAGGCAGGAGGATCGCTTAAGCCCAAGAGTTTGAGGTAGCTGTGAGCTAGGCTGATGCCACGGCACTCTAGCCAGGACAACAAAGTGAGACTCTGTCTCAAAAATAAAATAAAATAAAATAAAATAAAATAAAATAAAATAAAATAAAATAAAATAAAATATATTGTAGGAGGCCTGGCATAATGGCTCACACCTGTAATCCAAGCACTTTGAGAGGATGAGGTGGGAGGATCTCTTGAGGTCAGGAGTTCAAGACTAGCCTAGGCAATATACTGTGCCTTTATCTCTACAAAAAAAATTTTTTTAAATATTATCCAGGTGTGATGGCATATACCTATAGTTCTAGCTACTCAGGAGGCTGAAGCAGAAGATCGCTTGAGCCCAGGAGTTCAAGGCTTCAGTGAGCTGTGATAGAGCCACTGCATTTCAAGATGACAGAGCAAGACCCTGTCTCTAAATAAATAAATAAATACCGCAAGAATAAAATAGATGAATCAAAATGAGTAATCATTACTAATCCTAAATCTAGATGACAAGTAAATGCAGGCTTGCTTCAATGCTATTTTATCTGTACTTGAAAAAAAATTATTTGAACTCTTTTATTAAAGAAAATTTCAAACACACAAAAAGGTAAAATCCATGTTAAATGAATTCCCTTTTTCACATTACCCAGGTTCAACAATAATTAATTGGTGGTAAATGTTGTTTCCTCCATATTACCACCTACTTCCCCACCCTTAGATTATATAAAACAAATTCTACACTTCTATCATGCCATCCATAAATATCTTAGTATGAATCTCTAAAAGACAAGGATTTTTTTTTCTATATATATTAGTTGGCCAATTAATTTCTTTCTATTTATAGTAGAGACGGGGTCTCGCTCTTGCTCAGGCTGGTTTCGAACTCCTGACCTTGAGCAATCCTCCCACCTCAGCCTCCCAGAGTGCTAGGATTACAGGCATCAGCCACCGCACCCGGCCTAGGAGGTTTTTTTTAACATAACCAAAATACCATTACCATATCTAAAATCATTCAACAATCACTCCTTAGTATCAACAAATAAGTAGTATTTAAATTGCCCTAATTGCTTTATAAATAATTTGTTTTGATTTTTATGATCTGTCTAAATTATGATCTAAGTAAAATTAGTAACTGGAGGCCATTACCCTAAGTGAAGTATCTCAGGAATGGAAAAACAAATACTGTACCTACTCCCTCATAAGTGGGAGCTAAGTAATGGCTACACATGGTCATACATAGTGATATAATGGACTGTGGAGACTCAGAAAGGGGGAATGTGGAAAGGGATGAGGGATCAAAAACTATCTATCGGGTATAATGTACACTATTCAGGTGAAGGAGACACTAAAGCCCTGACTTTACCATTATACAATTCATCCCTGTAACAAAAAACCACTTGTACCTCCCTCCTAAATCTATTGGAACAAAACAAACAAACAAACAAAAAGTATATTAGTATATTGCAATATGCCTTTCAAAGTTCTTTAATCTATAGGTTCTCCCTTATCTCCTTTTCTTTTTCTTTCAATTTTTGTTGAAAAACCATGTTGGTTGTCCTGTAGTGGTTTCCTTGGTCTGGATTTTGCTGGTTCCATTCCCATAGAGTTGTTTAACACGATCCTCTTTACCCCTATATTTCTTACAAATTGATCATAATCTACAAACTTGGTAAGATTAAAATTTGATTTTTTGTCATAGCTGGAGATGTGATTTTCTATCAGGAAGTACACGTCTGATGGTTTCTCTTTTGTGATGTTCAGAACCATTGGTGATCATCTCCTAGCTCTACTAAAATGCTTGAAATTTTTCATTATACAAAATCAAAAAATAAAATTTAACACTTAATAATAGAAAATGCAAATAGGAAAGAGGTAGCCTTATGTTTACTAACATGAAAATAAGTGAGATATATTGTTACATGAAAAGAATAAGTTGGGAAACAATGCATAGATAAATCCCATGCATAATGACAATTATGTATATTACATATATACAGAACAAAATCTTTAGGTGGTGGGTGTGTGGGTATATGAACAGTGGAAGAAGGTTTTTAAACATTTTCTCTATACTTCTGTATTGTGTGAATCTTTTCCAAGGAGAATATATTCATGTATTAGTTAAGGTATTACATCAATTAAAATAATACTTAAATAGAATAAATAATTGACCAGTATATGTTTAGAGTGGAGGCTAATGGGAACTTTGCTTTCTACCATCTCATCCCCTGGTCTTGGTGAGGCTGATCAGAGAGCTGATCTTATACCCACATGTGGAGGCAATTAGGCAAGGCTAGACAGTGCCCTACTGCCACAAGAAATGGGTCAATGGGGCTGAAGGGAAAGTTGAACTTCCATCCCATTACTTCACTGAGGCAGTAAGACTCAGTGTCTCTCTTTTTTCAGGGTGGTATTGGCACAACCTAGTGGGAATCTGCACATCCACCCAACCCTTTGCACTATACCTCACAAGAGGACTACCTGCTAAAAAATAATAATAATAACAAAATTAAATTAAATCAAACTAAATTTAAAAAATAAGACTAAATAGCATCAAGAATCCCATAAGCTAATATCCAAAATTTTTAAGATACAGCCAAAGACCAGTCAACATGCTAAGAATCAGGCAAATGACAAAATGCCTTAGAAAAGATAACCAACAGACATTGATACCGAAATGAATCAGATGTTGAAATTTTCTGCCAAAGATTTTAAGGAAAGTCATTATAAAAATGCTTCCAAAAATAATTGCAAATTCTTTTGAAACAAATAAAAACTAGAAACTGTGAGTAAAGAAGTAGAAATTGCAAAAACAAACCAAAGGGAAATGATAGAATTCAAAAATATAATAGGTGAAACAAAAGCTTGGTGGATAGGCTCAGTGCTCAAGTGGAGATGGTGAGGGACAGGAAAAGTCAACTTGAGGACAAGTAATAGGATCGACCCAATGCGAACAATGGAGAGAAAACACACTGGAGGTGGAGAATAGAGTCTCAGTGACTTGAGGGACTAAAGAAAGAGCTAGCATTCATTTCATTGGAGTTTCTGACGGGGCTCAGCTAGGGGGGTTCTCATTTGGGATCGCTCATGCAGATGCTGGCTGAGGCTGCAGTCATCTGAAGGCTCAGCTGGGCTGGATGTCCACGATGGCTCCTTCCCACAGCTGGCAGTTGATGCTGGCTTTTGGCTGAGACCTCGGCTGTGCAGACAACCAGAGCATCTACCCAGCCTTTCCTCCTGGTTTATGCTACTTTCATCATGGCAGCTGAATTCTGAGTAAAAGCTTCAAAAAGGGAGCATCTCAAGAACAAGTGCTCCAAGAGGTCCAAGTGGAAGAGGCAAGCCTTCTTGCGACCTAACTTCAGAAGTCCCATAACGTCATCTCTGCCACATTCTGTTGGGCAAGCATCACTAAGACTAACCCAGATTCAAGGCAAGAGGAATTAGACTTCACCTGCCAATGAAAGGATACTGTATTCTATCACTGGTAAAAAAAAAAAAAATACTGTTATCTATCACTGGTAAAAAAAAAAAAATATCACAAATATGATGATGACCTTAAACTGCACACATATATTATCTCATAGTGTCTATGGGTCAAGAACCTGGGCATGGTTTGGCTGGGTCTTCTGCTGTAAGGTCTCTTAAAAGCAAGCAAACAAGGTCTCAGCCAGGGCTGGGGTCTCCTCTAGAGTCTCAACTGGCAAAGGACGCACTCACTGCTCACTTGCATGACTGTTGGCAGAACTCAGTTCCCCATGAGCCGTCAGATCGAGGACCTCACCTCCTTGCTGCCTGTCATCCAGAGTTCTGGGTCTCTCCATATGATGGCTTACTGCATCAAAGCCAGAAAGGGAGAGACCCAGTAGACAAACTGCTAGCAAGACAGAAGTTGTGGTCTCATTTGCTGTAGTCTGTTGGTGAGAAGGAAATCACTAGTCTGGCCCACACTCGTGGGTAGGGGATTTCACATGTGAATATCAGGAGGGCAGGTCACCAAAGGTCATCTGAGAGTCTGCCTACCACAAGTACAAAAGAATGCGGGGCTGTCTGTAATCTACCATGGCGGTTTGCTGCTAAACACCAAAAGAAAGCTGATGAATGTTCGTATATTCAACGTTTACTACATGCCATCCAGGGGATGAATAAGACACAGTAACTGTCCTCCAGGCAGTCATGGGCCAGTAGGAGAGAAAGACCTTTGCACACGGTGCATTGTGATGAATGCAAGAACAAAGACACATACGATGTATTGAATGGCACAGAGGGGGATGCAGAGAAGACTGTCAGGAAAAGATGAAGTCTGGACAGGGTATGGACAGGCCAATGGGAGTTTCCGAGTTCCACGAGGTTATGCTAAGCAGTAGAACCAGAACATGCAACGGAACAAAATGAAAAATAGCATCTCGTGTTTAGAGGATGATGAGACTTTTGGCTTGTCTGGAGGATAAGGTGAAAAAAAAAAAAAACAGGGAGAACCAGGGGTGGATGGCGGGGCCACATTAAGATGCATCAGTTCTGTGGGTGATGAGGTAAGAGTCCCAAGCAGGAGGAAATATGACGCATATGCAGTGGTTGTGTGGACAATGAACTGAAGGGGGGTAAGGGAAGGAGCGTGGATGCAGAGGCCACCGCAGTCATCCAGCCAAAGCTAACCAAGGCCTGAACTGAGGGCACAGTGGGGAGAATGGCAGGTTGCTGATGGATTAAATGCAGTCAGGGAATATGATCAACAGGCTGTGCTCATTCTTTGTAGTGGATGGAAAAAGAGCTTTGAGCAGGAAAGAAGAATCTAGGATGCATGGTTTCTAGACTAGAAGCTGTTTGAGGGAATAGGGCTAAAAGATGCTAAGTTCAGGTCTGGACACAGAAGGGTGCAGCTGCCTGTGAGACACCCAGCCGGCAGGCAGTTTGCAACTAGGTCTGAAGCCCAGGAGAGAGATCCGATTGCAATAGAAATCTGGAGATCTCCAGCGACTAGCAAGAAGATGTCTAGAAGGAAGCAGGTGGTAGATTGAGGACATAGACACTTAAGGAGGTAAGAAAAGAGGATCCAGCCACCACTGCTAAGAACAAGTGCAGAGGGGTAGAAAGAAAACCAGGCTAAATGGTACCACTCCCTGAGAGCAAAAGGGAAAAGACAGTTGAGAGAAAGATGGTCTGTCTGGTCAGTGGGGTCGAGTCTACAGCCACTGCACTTACATTCAACTTTTGCCTGTGGCTTCGTTGCAAGGGTGGAGCCAGAAGCCAGACTGCATTTATTTGAGGAGTAAATGGAAGGCTGGGAAATGAATATTTGGAACAGAAAACTTTGTATCAGAAGGAAAGAGAAAAGGGAGCAGCTAGATGTTATTAAAGGGTCAAGGGAAATGTTAGGGGCTTTTGTCATTTCGTTTTGTTGGTTAAGGATGTGGGCATTTGAACATGCTCACAAGCAAAGTGTAAGGTGCCAATAGAAGGCAGCAGGTAGGAGAAACAGTTGAAAATGGAATTTGCCTGTGTCAAGTGATCTCATAAAATTCTCATATTCATGATCCTTGTTCAAAACCCGGATACTCGTAGTCTAAGCCGTTCTATTCCTGTAAGTGGATCCCACTAAAAAAAAATTCCTGTCTCTCCCAGTGTCCAAGTCACACATGCCCCTCTACCAATTAATTCAAGTCTTTTTCCTACACATGAAAAAATGCTTAACATCATTAATCATTAGGAAACTAGAAATTAAAGTTTTAGAGGTGTAATGCACACACCATAAAATTAAGCCATTTAAAGTGGTTTTTAGTATATTTACAAAGTTGTACAACCATCAGCACTGATATCAGAACATTGTCATTACCCTAATAAGAAACCCCTAAACCCCCCACACCACTGAGTAACTCCCTATTCTCCCCTCTTCCCAGCCCCTGGCAGCCACTTGTCTACTTTCTGTGTCTGTATTTCCCTATTCTGCATATTTTCTAGAACAGTACCTACACTATATGGCCTGTCATGTTGGGCTTCTTTCACTTAGCATAAAGTTTTTCAGGTTCATCTATGTTGTAGCATAAATCAGTACTTCATTTCTTTATTTTCTTTTATTTTTTCATTTTACAAATATGGGGTCTCACTCTGTCACCCAGGCTGGAGTGCAGTGGCGTGACCATAGCTCACTTACTGCAGCCTCCAACTCCTGGGCTCACATGATCCTCTCACCTCAGCCTCCTGAGGCTAATTTTTTAAAATTATTTTTTGTAGAACAAGATCTCACTATGTCGCCCAGAGTGGTCTCAAGCTTCTGGCCTCAAGTGATCCTCCCACCTCGGCCTCCCAAGTGTTTCATTTTATGACTAATATTCCATTATACAGATATACCGCATTTTATTTATCCATTCATCAGTTATGAACATTTGGGATGTTTCCACTTCTTTGTTTTTATGAATAATGCTGCTATAAGCATTTGTGTTTAAGTTTTTTTGTATCAATATATGTTTTCAGTGTCCTTGGGTGTACACCCAAGGGGTGGAGTTGCTGGATCATACAGAATTGCTATATTTTATTTAACTTTTTGAGGAATGGCCAGATTGTTTTCCAAAGCAGCTGCATCATTTTACATTCACAACTACAACATATAAGAATTTCAGTTTCTCCACATCTTCACCAACATGTTATTTTCTGTTTTTGTTTATTTTTGTTTTTTTTCTTAATTATAGCTACCCTAGTGGGTATGAAGGCATACCTCTTTGTGGCTTCAGTTTCCAGTATCCTAATGACTAATGACGTTAAGCATTTTTCATGTACTTATTGGCCATTTGTATATCTTCTCTGGAGATATGTCCATTCAAGTCTTTGCTTATTTTTAGTTGTTTGTTTTTTGTTGTTGTTGAGTTATAAGAGTTCTTTATATGTTTTAGATAATAGACTTTTTTAAAAAAAAAATGTAATACTGTTTATTTGACTTCAAAAACATGTCAGCATTCTAAATACAAAAAATAACAGAACGTTGCAAATGTGTTTAAGTACGGAAGGTTCTTGAACTTTCATTGATGCAGTGGCTTTTCCGCTTTGCTGACGATGAAGAGTTCTACAGTTTGCTTTAAAACAAGCAATTTAAAAACTTCTGCACTTAACAAAAAAAGAAAAAAAAAAAAGAACCAAACACTTCTAATGCCAGCTGACCCCCTTTACCCACAGCTAGAAACAGCAGCAGAATGTGATGTTGCTATATACAAAAGCAAGACAACCTGAAGCTAAATGGATGCCCCCTGCAATGCCATCAGGTCCAGCGCACAGTGCACACCCTGAGCTATGGCCCCTCCAAACAGCATCTCTCTCCACAGCCTCAATGCCAAGCAAGGCACAGCAGGAGTTGGTCTCGGTCGTTTTGCTCTTTTTACAAACTACATATATGTATAGTTGATAACTAAGGATTTCTAGCCAATAACCCTATAGTTAGCAACACCTTACAAATTTAAAAAAAAAAAAAAATGCCAGAAACATCTTTAAATGCCTTGTCACCAACAGCAAAGTGCACAGAGTGAGGAGAACAGGAGAGTGCCTTTTCATTTTAAAAATGTTTGGAAACATGTACAACTTCGATACAGTTTCAGAATGCTCCAGACACCCATGGCCACTTCATGTAAACCACTGACGATTTCTAGAGCACTTTAAGACTGCGATATGACCGTCATCCAATTTTGTAATTAAACCTAATGAGGCCCAATAGACATTTCTCAAGGAAGAGAGGTGTCAATTACGGCTCTCCCCTACTCTAAGGTATTCACAAAGAGACAGATAAAGAGTTTTTTACTCATCCTCCTCCTCCTCCAACTCCTCCTTCTCTTTCTCCTCATCTTCTTCATCTTTCTCTTCCACCTTTTTCTGGGCAATGTTAGCGGGACCCTTTGCGCCATCAAACTTTCCTTTAGACGTATAGTCAGCAAATCTTTCTCATATTTCTCCTGCAGCTTTGTAAGCTTAGTGATGAAAGGTTGCTTTTCGCTGTCACTTAAATTATTCCACATCTCATGCAGCTTTTTCACCACATCTCCTATAGAGATGCCAGGATTTGTGGATTTGATCTTGAGGCAGAATTCTGAACAGAACAAGGAGAATCCAGATGGTGGACTTTTGGGGGCCTTAGGGTCCTTCTTCTTTCCTCCCTTAGCTGGTCCATAATCCTTCATAATAGACTCTTATCATATATATAAACTGCAAATATTTTTTCCCATTCTGTGTTATCTTTTCACTTTCTTGATAGTGTCCTTTGATGCACAAATGGTACTTTACACCTTGATAAAATCCAACTTATCTATTTTTTCTTTGGTTCTTCATGCTTTTGGTGTTATTGCTAAGAAACATTTCTTAATTCAAGGTATTTGAATATTCACATTTAGGTTTTCTCCTACTTAAAATCTTCAAAATGCCTTGCATGGAAAGTGCTCAATAAAAATTTGTTAAATTTTGTGGCTAGGTGTGGTGGGTTGTGCCTGCAATCCCAGAACTTTGGAAAGCCAAGGCAGGAGGATCACAGGAGGCTTAGAGTTTGAAACCAGCCTGGGCAACATAGCGAGACCCTCTCTCTACAAAAGAAAAATACATATAAAGACTTGTTGGGGCCGGGGGCAGTGGCTCACACCTGTAATCCTAGCACTCTGGGAGGCCAAGGCAGGCAGATTGCTCGAGGTTAGGAGTTCGAAACCAGCCTGAACAAGAGTGAGACCCTGTCTCTACTATAAATAGAAAGAAATTAATTGGCCAAATAATATATATAGAAAAAATTAGCCGGATGGTGGCACATGCCTGTAGTCCCAGCTACTCAGGAGGCTGAGGCAGAAGGATTGCTTGAGCCCAGGAGTTTGAGGTTGCTGTGAGCTAGGCTGATGCCACGGCACTCACTCTAGCCTGGACAACAAAGCGAGACTCTGTCTCAAAAAAAAAAAAAAAAAAAAAGATTTATTGGGCCAGGTGTGGTGGCTCATGCCTGTAATCCTAGCACTCTGGGAGGCCGAGGTGGAAAGATTGCTTGAGCTCAGGAGTTCGAAACCAGCTTGAGCAAGAACAAGACCCCGTCTCTACTAAAAGTAGAAAAAATTAGCCAGGCATCAAGAAACTTAGGCACATCTTGGCTAAGGTGTACTCTATAAACACCAGGCCTGGGCTGGGCGTGGTGGCTCATGCCTGTAATCCTAGCACTCTGGGAGGCCAAGGCGGGCGTATTGCTCAAGGTCAGGAGATAGAAATCAGCCTGAGCAAGAGCAAGACCCCGTCTCTACTATAAATAGAAAGAAATTAATTGGCCAACTAATATATATAGAAAAAAAAAATTAGCTGAGCATGGTGTCACATGCCTGTAGTCCCAGCTACTAGGGAGGCTGAGGCAGAAGGATCACTTGAGCCCAGGAGTTTGAGGTTGCTGTGAGCCAGGCTGACGCCACGGCACTCACTCTAGCCTGGGCAACAAAGCAAGACTCTGTCTCAAAAAAAAAAAAAAATTATAATCATAATCATAAAAAAAAAAACCACCAAGCCTGGCCACTCCCTTTGGAGGAGTGAATCACTGTTATGCCCTACCACTCCGCCACAGAACTGTAGATAAGGACCCACTCTGGTTCAGTAGCCGAAGCCATGGAACCCCAAACAGTCACTCCTCACAAAAGGGGGTTTCTCTCAGGCGTCCGCCTGGCTGTGTCCCTTGCAGGAACTTAGGCGCCTCTTGGCAAGGGCGTACCCATATAAACTCTGGGCCCGGTCACTCCCTTTAGGGCAGTGACTCACCATTATGCCGTAGGATGCCACCACAGAATCGCAGGAGAGGACCCACTCAGGTTCCGTAGCTGTAGCCATAAACCACAAACAGTCACTCTTCACTCTCTCAGACAGGCCAAGGTTACAGGGTCCCGCCCTGGGAATTCCCTGCCCTCAGGAGGGGATCATCTGACGGGCCTGATTCCGACAGGTCCCGGGACCTTACCTGGTCCGATGACTCCAGACCTGATTTGACTTGTCCTTCCCTCTGGAGTGTCCGGGCGAGTTTGGGCCCCCGTGACCGGCGGAAGTTCCCAGGGAGAGAAGATACTCCACAAAATGGCGGTTGGCGCCAGTTCGCTGCTGTGGCTGAGGTCCCGCCCGTGGCCTGCCGTGCCAGTCCCTGAACCGGTGGCTTCAAGGGGCCAGCAAGGTCCGTTTTCCCGGTCAAGGACCAAAATGTTACAGCAAGTGTTACAGCAGGTGGTCCCGTGGACAAATCGAGGGGCACTCAGAGAGTAGGTCTTACCACCAAATTCTGAGCACCGTCTGATTTTTTCCAGTTTTATTAAGTTGGGGTGGTCTGAGGAGTAGGATACCAGGTGTAGGTTAGTTGATGTGTTACGCAATAGGTTAATATTATGTTGATGTGCCAGGCAATAGACTTAGTGTTATGCTGATGCCAGGCAATAGACTAGTTGATGGGCCAGGAAACAGGTTAGTATTATGCTGAGGTGGCTCTTCCATTAAAAAATGGGGTTTCTAGTGCCTGATGTGTTAAATAATAGATGGGAGGTTCCCTTATCAAAAACAGCAAAAACATCTGGGATTGCCAGGGATTTGGGGAGAGGAAGGGATGACATGGTGGATCTAGGATGTTTTTAGGGCAGTAAAACTATTCTGTATGATACCATAATGGTGGCTATCTGCCATTATACGTTTGTGAAAACCCATAGAATGCACAACACAAAGCATACGCCCTCATCTATACTATGAACTTCAGTTGATAATGAAATGTCAATGCTAGTTCATCATTTGTAACAAATATGCCACACTGGTGGGGGATGTTTATGATGGGGAGGCTTTGTGTGTAAGTGTTGGGGTGGGGAGGGTGGTTATGTGGAAATGCTCAGTACCTTCTGCTCAATTTTGCTATGAGCCTAAAATTGCTCTAAAAAAATAAATGCCACTAAGTAATGTGTGAATCAGTCATCATCAAAGCATTTTTGGGAGCCAGGCAGAGTGGCACATGACTACAGTCCCAATAAACAGGAGGTTGAGGTAGGAAGATAGCTTGAGCACAGGATTTCCAGGCTGCAGTGAGCTATGCTTGTGCCTGTGCTATGCCACTGCACTCCAACCTGGGCAGCATAGTGAGATCCTGTCTCTTTATTTAAAAAAAAAAAAAAGAGTACTTTATTGCTCAAGCAGGTGCAGGGACTGCCAGACAGAGCAAGCCCATCTCAGCTATCCACAGCACAAAACAAAGGCGGTTACCCTGGAGCATTTCCTCACAGTCCAAAGGGGACTTTCTTCTCTGCTTATTTGTACAGTTTGTGGAGGGAAACATTTAGGTTTTAGGAGACGCAGAAACAAAGTCAGCTAAACAGCTGTGAACCAGCTTCGTGGGAAGCTTTCCAAAAGCATGGCAGCATTCAGAATTCTTGTTCCAGGGCTACCACCAATACAATGCTGTTGTCATGAAAGCTAGACATATGACAGATCTGTAGTCACCAACCTCTTGCCCTTTTCCCTTCTTGGTTGTTCACCTGCAGTAGCCTATTGTTGATAGCTCCCTGCTTTATTCTGTGTCTTTGATGTCCCTCCAGAGCACTTGACATACAGAACGTGAAACATGCTGTCTGTCATCTCCCAAGTCTCTTTAGGTCAGCAGTTCTCAATCCCTTATCAGAAACCACCTGGGGAAATTGAAAAATAACGATACCTGTGTCTCCTACCTCTTGAGATTCTGATTCAATTGGCCCAGGCATGGGTAGCTGTCCAAACTTTCCAGGTGATTCTAATATGCAACCATGGTTACAAATTACCAGTCCTGGAGAGTCATTGAGGTTCACATAGACTCCTCTGATCCAGCCATATAAATAGATTTGTAAAAGGACTTTTTTTTTTCTTTTTGAGATAAGGTCTCTCTGTCGCCCTGGCTAGAGTGGTATCATCATAGCTCACTGCAACCTCAAACTGTGGGCTCAAGTGATCCTCCTGCCTCAGCCTCCCCAGTAGCTGGGACTATAGGTGCTCCCTCAGCCCCACATAGTTGGCTGCCATTACTTTTACAGTAGGTGGAACAATCGATTTTGCTATGTTAGCTCCTTAGAAAATCTGATGTGATCAAGAGTCAAAGAAGAAAGAAAGTCTTGGGAGGATAAATATCCTGAAACCCTCCAAAATTGTGAGTGACTGATGAAAGAAGACCTTGATCCAAGGGAGATCAAATGACAAATTATCATTCCTTTCCTTCCAGAAAGCACTGTGAATCTAGAAGAAACATTGACAAACTAGACCATAAAAACCAGTCTAAGTGTGTATTATCTACATTTCTTAGGGTTTTCCTATATTTGGGGGATTTCACTGAATAATCGCATTTAGCCTCAAAAGTGGCAGCACAACACGAACACAGTCCCCCACAAATAAAGTTTTTGTGTTCACTTTTTGAGATTTCCGTCTTAAATAAGTAGAAATGAAGGATTATCGTGTATGCTCTTATTTCTACATATTCTCTCATGAAATCTGAATGATTTTCTTAAAGGTAAAATAAGTTGTAGTCATTTGTTTCTTGTCATTTAAACAAAAATTCTAAGGTCTCATCTGTCATACTTGATCAGAATCTTTAGGAGTCAGGCCCAGGAATCTGTTCTGTATTTTAACAAGCTCCCCGCTGAACTAATCTATTGCCTCCCCAACTTCAGAAATCTACATAACCTTTGCCATATTCACATTGCCCTTTTGCTATTATTCACTCATATTATTTTACATTAATGAACTTTAAAGTTTTAGTTATCCTAATCAATATCCATTAAGTCATGGATTTGAGGCTTAAAAAAAAAAGATTCCTATCACAGCCTGAGCAATAGAATGATACCCCCGTCTCTACTAAAAATAGAAAAAATTAGACAGGTGTGGTGGCATGCACCATAGTCCCAGCTATTAGGGAGGCTGAGGCAGGAGGATCACTTGAGCCCAGGAGTTCAAGGTTGCAGTGAGCTAGATGGTGCCACCACACTCCTGCCTGGGACACAGTGTTCCCCTCCACCACCACCAAAAAAAAGGGAAAAAGGAGAAAAAAAATGCACATTAAAATACATAGCTATTTTAAAAATCCATTTGTGGACCAACTAAAGTCAGCTGTTACACCACCCCACCACTGCCTCTCAAAGCTGCAAGTTTGAGTCCAGATCAGTGAGAGCCGAACTTTGGTGCCCTTTCCCTCCTCTTTCCAAGATCCCTCTTCTCGGGCCTAGGTGCCTCTCATAGCCCTGTGCTAAGCCCCTTGCTGCCAAGCTGTGCCCTTCTCTCCCTCTCCTTCCTCTACCTACCCCTTTCTGTCACCTCAGCTAAGCTGACATTTTTGCAAGGGTCCATACCTGAACTCAGAACAGCATCACTGAAGCACATTAAAAGATGTTCAACTATAATTAGGTGGTGGGTGTCAGGTTTAACCTTTAATATGCAAACGTGCTTTGTTTGCCTACAGTGGGACTCTTTTCTGAAACAGACATGTCATAGAGCCCTTTCCATCAGCACCTGGCCAGACACCCCTCCTCGCTTGCTGCCTTTTCCAGTCCTTGGTACGCAACTTCCTCTTTTAATACACAGCTCCTTCCTGCCCCAAGCCCTTAGCAGTTCATGGATCCTTTCCACCAGATTTTCATGTAGTTGCTACTTAGACATTTCTTTTGGTTTCAACTTAAATGTCACCTCTTTCCCAGAAGCAGCCCTTGACCGATCAGCTAAAGCTGTACCACTTCCTGTCCATGCCAGACACGCTCTACCACAGTGGCTCTTACCAGGTGTGATATTGCCCCTCAAGAGATGTCAGTTGTCACTGGAGCATATGACTGGCATCCAGTGGGTGGAGACCAGGCACGATGCTGACGATCTCACAGGGCATAGGACAGCCCCCTACAACAGAGTGCTCTGGTCCCAAATGCCACAGTTGAGAAGCCAGGCTCTATTACAATATTCTTTCTCCTAAGCATTACTCAGTACCAGAAATAAATGGTTTTTGTACTTCTTCCCTGCTAAATCGGCACTCCTTCGGAACTGGAGCTCAGAGTTGTTCTCTTCTATATCCCCAGCACCTATAAGATTACAGGGTACCTGCTTGACTCTCAACAAATTCTCAACCAATTTGACTTTGTCCCAGGAGTCCACAAGTTGAAGATGCCTGGCCCAGATTGACAGCCTGAGAAAATACCAAGTCAGTTTTCAAAATGAAAAAAAAAAAAAAAAATGCAACTTTTATTAATGAATGTACAGACAAATGAAACAAGACAACCACTAAGAGTACCACACACTGCCACGTACTCATAACATTATTCCACCTTAACAGACATCTGGGAAAAATCGGTTCTGCTACGTCTTAAAGATGTGCAAAATTTCTTAAGTTTAAATATATGATCTTAATTACACCAGTGTCCTAATGTCCCAAGACAGACAGTAGGTAATGGAATCTCAAGAATCAAAGTTAAGAATCTCCAAGAATCAAAGTCTCCAAGAATCAAAAAATAAAATTCAGTATGATCAATAAGACTGATATATTTACAAGGGGGAAAAAAGCATATTAACTAAATTTCTTCCCTTCCTCCATTCTTACTCATTCTGTTATTGATGAATTTTATCTATAGTGTAAGATGATAGCCGAACTACTCAACTTTTTCAAAAAAGCAACAGTTAAAAAAAAAAATACCATACAGCAAGAGACTTAAGTAACACCATTGAAATTATTACCGAGCATTAATACTCTATCTTCTATCACTACAAAGTCTACTAAGAAAATAAACCTTGCATTTACATAGTGTTTTTTACTTTTCAAAGATTTCTCACAAGAAGCATTTCATTGGAAATACCACTATATACCCTACTTGGTATGGAATTGATTATATCTAATGGATGAAAAAACTTTAGGCACAAAAACACTTTGCTTTGACGTCATCCAGTGTTACTGCTAAGAGTTAGGATTAGAACTCAGGGCCTATTCTTAATCCTGTATACTGCACTAAGCCCCCATATATTCTGTTTCACAGAATGCTACTAGTCACTGTGCTCACATGTTCAACCAAGTTTTGGAATCGGTGGGTTAAACAAAGTTAAGCAAATACCCAGAGCCTTTTTTTTTTTTTTTTTTTTTTTGAGACAGAGTCTCACTTTGTTGCCCAGGGTAGAGTGCCGTGGCATCAGCCTAGCTCACAGCAACCTCAAACTCCTGGGCTCAGGCAATCCTGCTGCCTCAGCCTCCTAAGTATCGGGGACTATAGGCATGCGCCACCATGCCCGACTAATTTTTTATATATTTTTAGTTGTCCAGCTAATTTCTTACCAACCATACCAACTCTACTATTTTTTTTAGTAGAGACGGGGTCTCACTCAGGCTGGTCTCGAACTCCTGAGCTCAAACAATCCACCAGCCTCAGCCTCCGAGAGTGCCAGGATTACAGGTGTGAGCCACTGCACCTGGCCTTCCCAGAGCCTTTAATGAGCATCAGAAAGCTCCAGGAAGGGAATGGAGAATAGGGTGACAAAAATGAGCAGGCCAGGAAGGTGAGGACTTGATGGCTACAGGGTGTGGCCCCAACATTGGGGCCCTGAGTCCATAGAAATGCAGTCCAATCTTGCCAAGTATTTCCAGGGAAGCTACACATCTGGGCTTTAATTTCAAATCTTCAGGTTTATGCACATTGTCTCAAATTCAAGAAAACACTCTAGTTTAAACAAAATGAATTTTTAGACCAGATCAGCCTGGCACCATTTGGGAAACCCAGAATACCATGTATCACAATCTTAGTTGCCCACAGAACCTTCAAGAACCTATCAATTTTATGGAACTCTGCAAATCAGTGTGAAAAATGTTGTCTTCATAAAGTGAGCATCCTGTACTCCTAGACCACTATGGCAGAGTAGCTCTGAACCTCGAGCATGAATTACTTCAGGGTTTACTCAAATAGAAATTCGAATCAAAACCCAGCCTTAGTTCATGCAGAAATTTTTCTCTTCTGACAAATCTAGTCCTTAAAAATCTATACTTCTGAACACTGGTATAATTATACCAGTGACTGAAGATATCATGACAATAAACATTTGTTTAACTCTCCTGGCAAAACTAAAAGTTTAATTGAACTGTGAAAAAAATAACATTGGAATTGACTAGATATTTAAAAAGACCCGCTCTTCACTTTTCTGAAACAGTTTTAAATATAAAAGTGGTTTGGAGGAAATTTAGAATTTAGGATGAAACTACTGACACTTTCAAATACTATTGTATTTGCCATATAACTATTCTAAGGCAGAAATTCTTTTTTGCCTACTCTCTCCTTTTATTCATTTCATTTCTGCACTGCCTCATTCTTTTCATTTTTTATTTTAGTTTAAAAATTTCATTTAGCTTTATTTGAAATTCTAGAATTGGGCAATACTTCATTCCATAAAATAGAATAAGTGATCTCTGCACTGCCTCATTCTAAAAATTAGTTCAGAGAGCCTGGCGGCTATTTACATGAATAACTAGCATCGGGGCACAAGTGTAGTAAAAATAGCATAAATGTGTTGAATCACATGGCAAATAATTGTTTCCCCCTAATGTCTACTTGGTCCATATTCACTGCTGTAGCTTCTTGTGACTGCTAAAATAGCTATCCTGATCCAGGATCAGGCACTTGATGCATCATATTTCCAGAGCCATGAGAAAACAAGTATATTTGTTATGGTGAAATTAGACTCACTTCTACTTCCCCGTAGAGGAAATAAAAACTTTTATGATTTGAAACGCTTGGAAAACTAAGAAATGTTAACATTTGGAGTTATAATATAGAAACATGAAATAATAATGAAATACATCTAAATGAAGTCTTAAATTAGATTTGCTGATTTTTACATCCTAGTCACCTCTTCTTGACAGCTTTGGGTGGCCAAGACAAAAGTTCATTTCTTCTATTCCCAATGACAATTCTCTTTGATAGAGAGAGAATGCATGGGGACTTAAGAGAACATACAATTCTAGTGTTCATGTTTGAGAGACAGCACTGCAATGATCAGAAAGATTAATTCAGTTTTAGGATAAAATATTAGGAGTATATTAACAACAAGGCTGACTATACACAGTTTTGAGCTAGACTGTATCCAGTATCACTGACATGTGAATACTGCAAATACTGCATGAAACAGACACAGAGAAATGGTCCTTGAGTATGAAAGATGCCTGATAGGGTGATATCTGGTCACAGTCATCTGCAGTCATGGGCACAAAACCTCAAAGAGCACCACTAGGTCTTAATCTGTGACATAAGGATTATCATCAATAATGTAGATATTGTCTTCTGCTGGGAGTCGCCTTTCAGCTGCATGTTCCAAAGCTCCAATTTTAGAGTCATTCAATGAAACCATACTGCAGAAAGAATTGAAGAATAACATGAGTAGGAAAAAAGTGGACTACTTCTAAAGTATGAGCTGCATTTTTGTTTATAATTAGGACAATTGGGTATTTGTGACTCTAGGAGTCCTTCATACAAACTACAAAATCAATAGAGCCTTCTGGAGTTGTGAGAAGTGTAGTCCTGAGTATTGCAGAGAAGTCTGTATAATAAGCACATAGACAATCTAAAAAGCATTCAAAGAACTCAGACTGGTGTCTTTCAGAAAACTCACATAATAGAATACAAAAATGAAAAATCTAAAGACAGATATCTGACAAAGTAAGTTACTAAATCAAGATGCATATTTTCAAATGTGGTTGGCCCAGAACTGGTTGACTGGTGTTTTTTTCCAACTGTGGATTGTGATTCTTTAGAGAGTGTTGTTAAATCTACTTAGTTATCTCCGTCCTATATTTAAGAAAAAAAAACACAGAATACAAAAATACTGAATGTAGTAAAATAGCACTGTTTCACACATGTATACTGGATCATAGTGCCCAAAATTTTACTGTGTCTCATTGCCAAATTTCAAAGGCTAGGGTTAGATTATTTTATAGCACACACACTCACACAGACCAAGTGTACAAAAAGGTCAGGCGTTGGAGATTAAGAGATTAACATTTTGGAGAGAGCTATTGGTGCTTCGTGTGCTGGCCTTATACATCAAATTACGAGAGGGGCTTTAATGTGACTGCTTGGAGAGCTTGTTCTCTATATCATGTTATTTGAGGGTAGTCAGTGTACTGATGTGTGAGCTTTATAGAAATGAGTAGAAAAAGTAGAAGAACAAGTCATGGAAGAAAGCAGACTTCCAAGTTTAACTTGTGTGGCATTTTGATGTAGCTGGTTGTTTCAAATCTGCATATAGTGACTATTTCCATTACCAAATCTTGGCTCAAAAAATATGGAACCTGAATCTTCATTCAGCCACAGATGAAGAACATGCCAACACTGAATGTATTTAAAAGAACAAGAGAGATAAAGTTCCTCTATTGTCCTTAAATGCGTCAGTCAGACATGTGTGAAAACACTTAGTTTAGGTGTCAATAAGCTTAAATGAGTCAGTGTGATATAACGGCCAAAAGGTAATGTCATGAGAAAATACTCCTTCAGTGGTGCATTTTTTTTTTTTTTGCCTTTTGATACTTTATGTTTTCTACAATATTTCCTTTATAATTAGATGATAAAAAATGAATCTTTAAAAAAAAAAACTTGGCAGTGCAAGAACAAAAATCAGGTAACTAAAAGGATGCTATGTTCCATGCTTTTCCACCCATGAGGAACATTTCTTTTTCACTTTTCAGAAACAGTTAGTCAAAACTACTTAGGAGCATGGGCTCCAGAGATAAAGCCCTTTATACACTGTGTCCTTGACCTTAGATGCCCCTTAACATTTCTGAACCTGTTCTCCAATCTGTAAAGTGAGAATAGGGCTCACTTTGTTGCTGTGAAGGGCATGATTGCAATAACAAAAGACAACGTGTATTGAGCACTTACAATGTGCTGGGCACTGCTCAAAGCACGTTCTGTGGATGGCTCGTGTAATTAACTCGGACGTAGTTAAGTCTGTGTGTGAACATCCAATGAAGGAGAACGAGGATTAATGCAAAGTAGCCTAAGAGGGATGGATTTTGAATCAGAGAAAGTCCTTGCTTAAAGCCCAACCGGAACCAAACACAGCAGGCTAGCTGGCTTTAGAACTAAGTAGTTGTCTCCTGCCATTTACGGGCAGTGGGGCCGACTGAGGCCAATAGCCCCATGGCAGAGAGGCAGTAAAGGGGATTTAAGTTTTAACTGGTTGCAGGGTAGACTGAAAGATCCTCACAGAGATAGTAAATTCAAGTGCCTACATGACCAGACAACTAATATAAATGAGTGGAGCTGGCTGGTGATGGTGCAGCAGGGGATGAAATGGGAGCTGTAGAGAACTGGAGGCATTTGCCCTACCTCAGTGCCTTTGCACTTCCTGCCCTTTCAGCCAGGAATTATCTTCTTCCTAATCTTCTGTTCCCTCAGGGCTCACTCAAACAGCCCTTCACCCTGCTCTATAGACCCCATTGTGTTTGTCTGAAATCACCTAAAAGGACCTTGTTTATTCGCTTATATGTTTTCTGTTTTGTTCATCTCTTTGGATTATTATCGGTACTCAATAAACACTCAGTAAAACAAAACATTGAACAAAATAAAAGAACAAACCAAAACAACTCATTCCATGCTCAGGCCCGTCAAGCAAAACGTGCAATTTAGTTCTCTTGCTCTAAGAGGGGAGGACTGAAGTGTTCCCCCTGTGCCAGCCCTGCCACAGCTCTGGGGAAACACAGAAAGCTGAAATATCACTGGGAGGTATGAACAGCAACGGAGGTGCTTATTCATCTAGCTTTTCAGGATCCAGGATATAAAATGGAGTTTTTAGAAGAAAAAGTGGAAAGAAATAGAAATCTCTCTTTATCTTACTGGAGTAGGAACATCCAATGATATTGACACAAACACTTTCAAGCTTACCTTAGTTGTGGCATCTTCTTTCTGATGTAGAAACACTCTATATTGGGAGGACAGGGAGAAGTCGAAGAAAAAATTAAACATGACAGCAAGAGTCCATACTATCTTCTTCCAATCAAGTATATTATTTCTGTTGTTACCCGGACCCTTCCCTGGTAACTTCAGGTAACCCCTTCCCGTATCTCTTTTTGAGTCCGTCAAACCCAGACAATCCCTGTTGTGTTCAGAATCTCATCTTCGCAAGTAGTTTGGTGTACTCATCCACATATCTTGATTTACACTAATATGACTGTTACATTTTCTTCCAGTCTAAAAACTGAGAGAGTTTTCTGATGGGCTGCTGGAGACCAGGCATTAACCAGGACTGACACAGGCCATGCCAAGGTTCACACCTATCAAAGGATACCTTTTCCAGACTTTTGCACTACCAGTCACCTTCTCCTTAAGACAGCAATAAAGGGTCGCTTTAGGTAAGGAGGGAAGCATATTTGAGGTTATTGGGAATCAGAAAACAATACCTCAAAACATGCTGCTTTGGATTTCAAACTAAGAGCACCTGGGGAGCAGTGAATGCAGGGAAGGACTTTCTCTGAAGTTCCCTGCTCTACTTCTAGGCCAAATCTTCCAGATTTTCAATCGTTGTGCATCCCTCCCCCAGAGAAATGGGTGCATATTACAGGAAGGTAGACTAGAGGTGACAACATACCCAGAGCCCAGAAGAACTTTGTCCCAGGCTATTGTCTGTTCCTTGGGCCCATTCGTCTCCCCTACGAATCCTTTACTCTTCCTCTAAGATTACCTATACCATCCACTTCCCTCTCCCTCATGGAGAGGGCATTTAAGCTTCAGCCATTGGGTCGCTTGAGTCTCATTTTGTGTGGCTTCTGTGTGCATGTGCATGCAATATGCATGCCTTTTCTCCTGTTAATCTGTCTGCTGTCAGTTTATTTCAGCATACTCAATTATCAAACCTTCAGAGGGAAAGTGTGAACTTCTCTAAATGGTGTTTTACCCAATTTCTAAATAATCATTTTCACTGACCAAGTTCTAAATAAAATAATTAGGTGGAAACTTCCTCAGATTTGCTAAGCATACTCGTAATTTTCTAACTCTGCCCAGGAACAATGAAACAGATCAGTAATAGGTTCAAATACAGTGTCTTGCAAAATAGCCATTTGTGGGCTGGGCATGGTGGCTCATGCCTGTAATCCTAGCACTCTGGGAGACCGAGGCGGTAGGATTGTTTGAGCTCAGGAATTCAAGACCAGCCTGAGCAAGAGTGAGACCCCATCTCTACTAAAAAATAGAAAGAAATTAGCTGGACAACTAAAAATACATAGAAAAATTATCCAGGCATGGTGGCGTATGCCTATAGTCCCAACTACTTGGGAGGCTGCTTGAGCCCAGGAGTTTGAGGTTGCTGTGAGCTAGCCTGAGGCCATGGCACTCTACTTAGGACAACAGAGTCTTAGGACTGTCTCAAAAAAACAAACAAACAACAACAACAACAAAAAACAGCTATTTGGTTCTTTTATGGGAGGCAGGTTACATACACACACACATACACGATTGGCAGAAGAGAGATATGAAGCCCTGGATGGTTGCTTTTTGAAGATTTTTGTTCTAGTTATAGTCTTGCAATCAGTTCCCCTCTCAATATTTCATTTGCCTCTTCTGCCAAATGTCCATTGTAAAGCTTTGCAACAATATCAACCCCACAGGGAAAAAAATTAGATTTTGAGGGGCACAGAAAACAAATCTTATCTATTACAATGGTTTGTTGCTTTCCAAATGTCAACCCTACCCAACAAATACTTATTTCTTAATGCAGATCGCCCTCCATATCCACGAGTTTTGTACCTACAACGAACTAGTTGGTTCAACCAACTACAGATTGAAAATATTTTTAAAATAATAATACAGATAAAAATATAGTATAACAATAACTTACATGACATTCACATTGTGTTAGGTATTATAAGTAACCCAGAGTATTATAAGTAACCTAGATTTAAATTATATGGGAGGATGTGTGCAGGTTATTTGCAAATACTACACCATTTTATATAAGGGACTTTTATATCCATAGATTTTGGTATTTATGGGTGTCCTGAAACCAATCTCCCAAGAATACTGAGAAATGACTATATTTAATTTAATTCTCTTTAATTTAAGAGAATATAATTTTTCTCTTTAGGGGGCCAATAAATAAAAAATAAAGGTTAAGAAACAATGGTGTTGAAATCAACCAGATTGGAGGGGGGAGGAGGGGATGAGTAAATTCACACCTAATAGGTACAGTGCACACTATCCAGGTGATGGGCACACTTAGAAATTTGACTCAAACTGTACAAAAACAATTTATGTAACCAAAACCTTTGTACCACCGTAATACTCTGAAATTAAAAAAAACAATGGTGTTAAGGGGAAAATCCACTATAATATAAGCTCCACAAGATTTATAAAGATTTATGGTTGAAAGGATCTTTTCTATTACTAAATACAATAATGACAGTTTAAGATTGCTGTGCACTTACCATATGCCAATCACTGTTCTCAGTGTTTTGCGTGTACTAATGCATATAAAAGTCACATGCCTCTTGACATAGATGGTACGACTACATCCATTTTACACGTGAGGATTTGGGGACATAGGGAAGTCATGTGATATCAAAATCACATGCCGTATGGAGCTACTTGAACCCAGGAAGTTTAGCTATAGAACCTTTGCTGTCTGTAGACCCTTGGGAACAATCTTGAAATGACTTACTTTTGGTGATGATAACAACCAAAGCAGCAAGCAACACCAAGGCAGAAAGGGAGAGTCCAACATAGAGTCCCTCACTGGTGGCGGTGCTCATCCACATATTTTCTGCTGGGGACGCTTGCTAAGGAAACATCAGTAGATTGAAAAAGCATCTTGTTAGAATTATGGATAGAAAACATTTCCTAGAATAACTTACTCAGCCACATTTATCTTTACTGGACCTTAACTACTTCTGGAACACAAAAGTAAGACCAAATGATCTGGGGTTATAACTAATGGTGAAATTCTAGGAGAATTTGAAATTCAAAACTTATTTTAGGATGATGAAAATGTTTTGTATCTTACTTGGGGTTGTATTTATATAGGTGTATATATTTGTCAAAACTAAAATGGTGTTCTTAAAATGGGTTCGTATGTATTGTATGCAAATTATGTTTTTAAAGTTAATAGGCTGTTTTTATGAAATTAAAAACAGGAAAAAAACCAATTTCTGTTCATAATAAGTTGATTTGATGTGATATTATATGAATGTGTTCAGTTATTGAATTTGGTCCTTGTTTACAGTCCTTACTTGTTTTTTCAAATATAATTCAAGATTCTACGTCTATATAAATAGATTTGAAAATAGCTGCTCACGGACATGGCCCTGATTAACAATTAAATGGTATGCAATCAGGCAGAAATGTAGAATTGTATTTATTTTTTTATTTCAGAATTTTATAGGAGTACACACATTTTCTTTTTTTTTTCTCTTTTATTTCATCATATTATGGAAGTACAAATATTGTTAGGGTTACAAATATTGCCCCTGCCCCCTCCCTACCCCCGATATGTCCAATCCCCTGGTGGTGTGCATCACACACGTTATGGAAGCATACACCCCTTTCCTCCTCCCCACACCTGCCTGCCCACCACCTGTTAAAATTTTTTTTTTTAACATTTTGGTTACATTGTATATCTTTGCCTCTCCCTAAGAAGGGTTAGAGGTATGCCCTCCCCCTCCAAAATGCTCATCCCATCCCTAAGGTTGGGTGCCCCCACACACACCGAATCTCTGGTGAGCATTGCCACCGGGTACACACATTTTCGTTACATAATTTGCTCTTATACAGTTTGAGTCAAAGTTACAAGTGCACCCTTCATCCAATTAGTGTGCATTGTACCCATTAGGTATGAATTTACCCATCCTCTCCTGCCCCACTCCCACCTACTTGATTTTCCTTGAGTTTTATTTCCATTATGTGCACATAAGTGCTGATCTTTTAGTTCCAATTTAGTACTGAGTACATGTGGTGTTTGGCTTTCCATTCTTCCCATACTTCACTAAGAAGAACCGTCTCCGGTTCCATCCAGGTTACAAAAGAAACTAGACCACCTTTTCTTTATTGCTGAGTAGTGCTCCATGGCATACATATACCGCATTTTATGAATCCACTCATGTATTGATGGGCACTTGGGTTAGTGGGACTGCAAACTAGTACAACCTCTATGGACAGTAATATAGAGACACTTCAAAGAACAAAAAGGAGACCTACCATCCATTCGATTCAGCAATCCCACTACTAGTTATTTATCCAAAGGAAAAAATTTCATTTTATAAAAAAGACACTTGGTCCCGAATGTTTATAGCAGCACAACTCATAATCACAAAGATGTAGAATTGTATTTAAAGCCCTGGTGTAGATCACAGGAGATCGTCACCTTCTGGAAAAACCCCCAATGTGCCAGGCGTCATTCAAGGCCCCCTCTCACAGATTAGCTCTGATCCTACAGAGAACTCACAGGGGAAATAGTTTAACAGAATGGAGGTAGAGGATTGTAGAGAAGGATCGAGTGTCTTCCTGTGTTAAGAGTTTAATCTCTGGAGTCAGAATTCCAGCTCTTCTACTTAGTCCCTGTGTAACCACAGACAAGTTATTGAGCCTCTCTTCACCTCTGTTTCTTTGTCTATAAACAGCAGATTCAATAGGGCTTTGGTGCTTTTTAGGTCCTTCCCAATACAACACTATGAGGCTATAGGCTAACAACATTTGTGCCATTCTTGCTTAGACAGCCAGTCTGGGAAGGGAAAACTGTGCTGTTATCACCTTACACATGGGGAAGACTAAAGGCATGGGGGAGGGTATAAATTGGGTAGATGGAGAATGGGGTTTCAGGAGGCTGGCTTTGCTTTCATTTTTTAAATTATATGACACAAACACTACATGTTTATTTTAGAATGTGCAGCTAAGCATAAAAAAGCAAAAATAAAATCAACCATAACCCTAACATTGAGAAACAAGCACTGTTACCATTTGCTTTATATATCCTTCTAGAACTGTATCCTTCTAGAATTTTTCTTTATAATATATATAGTATTTTTAAAAGTTGCTTCTTTCACTGAACAATGTAACCCATGTCAGTAAGTCCACTGCAATGATTACTATGTTCTTAATGGCAATATGTGGACATGCTTAATTGACTAATTAATCTCTTACTATTAAACATTTAGGTTGTTGATAACATTCCCATGATTATAAACAACAGTAATGAACATACTCTCTGAACAGTAATGAACAGTACTCAATGTACAGTAATGAACAATATATTTTTATGTATTTGTTCAATTTTCTCCTTAAGATAGGGCCCAGGAAATTGACCTATTGGGTCAAGATATATGCTGCATGTTTTCAAGATACCTGGGCGACATCTTGGTATCTTCAGGGTCAAGGTACAAAAAGCCCACAGTTTCTTGCTATTGCCTGTCTTGAAGCTTCTAAATTGCTTCTACTTGCGGCTATACAGACATGTTCTGTAGGTAACTGAGGCAATGAACAACCTCACCATTCAGACTGGCTTTTTTAAAATTCAGCATAAGTCTGGTCATAAGGCAATACGTTAAATATGTATACTGTGGCAGTTCTGATATTTAGCCAGTATGTACAAATTCAGCATGCATCCATCAAATCAATCAGTGCCCGTGTCATACAAGTTGTTAAAATTTTTAATGTCACTCCTATGTAGTGGTGTTCTCGTTGTCACAAAGGTATACAGCATAAGGCTATTTGGTCCTACACTAAATAGCCCCACTTTGCCTGAGGCTTTCTGAATTTCTCTTACAATGGCCATGTTGTCATTTTTCACAACTTTCTATTAGAAAGATTATTCTCATAACCTCAGGCTATTTATATTTGTTGCTTCTAAGAGTTACTTGCACATATTAAAAGGCTGGATGTTTCTCCCAGGAGTCAAAAGAGAAGGTCCATTGATTAATTTGTCTAACTTATGTGCAAAGTTTAAACTTTTATGAGCATCAGGAGACTGGGATTCCTTAGATTTTTCTCAAGCTCACTGTGAGAAAAATATGAGAACATTTTAGAGAATCACAGTTGTCTAAGACCTTGGCCAGGCATAGTGACTCTCGCCTGTAATCCCAACACTTTAGGATGCCAAGGCAGGAGGATCACTTAAGGCCAGGAGTTTGAGACCAGCCTGGGAAACATAGACAGACCCTGTCCCTACAAAAAAATAGAAAAATTAGCCTAGCATGGTGGCACACACCTGTACACCTACACCCAGCTACTCAGGATGCTAAGGCAGGAGGATTGCTTGAGCCCACGAATTTGAGATTGCAGTGAACTATGGTCTCACCACTGCATTCCAGCCTAGCTGACAGAGTGAGACCCTGTCTGTCTCTTCTAAAGAGAGAGAGTAAAAAAGTTGTCTAAGACCTTAATACCTTTGAAAGTCACATATGGGTTGGTTTATATATAGAAAAAAAAAATCAACAGTGGCCTCAAAATTTCTACAAATCTATATAAAATGGCTATTGGGTGGGAAAAAGATATTAGAGGACTTATTGTTCAGCAAGCACTCTTTCACTTACATTTTATTATTGTTTGGGATGGCCTACACTCCACCCCACCAAAGCATGTTGTTTCTCTAATAATTGAAGTCCTTTTGAGTATTTTATGTTAACTTGCTCTCCTTAAATTGGATCTTTTTTTTTTTTTTTACCAAATTTTTGGTCAGGGGAATGTCATTGTACTCTGTGTGTGTGTGTGTGTGTGTGTGTGTGTGTGTGTGTGTGTGTTATTCAGTAAAATACCACTTATTGGGCATCTTTAACAAACTGGACAACCTAAATAAACTTTTTGAATTAAAGCATCCTATTTAAGAGTCAAAAAATTTTTTTAAGAAGAATAAAAGTCTATGGGCTAGTCTTACAGAAATAGTCTTTAAATGTCTATCTTGCTGGAAGCAAGTTACAAAGTGAATCAATCTGGCTAATCAAATAGGAGGGAATATGCTTACAGTTTGATTGTCATGCCAAAGGCCATCAGAAGACTGTGTCACGGTGCCATTCCCATCTGCTCAAAACAAGAAGGAAATTAATTAGAATTACAAAAAATATTGAATTTTCACTGCAGACACTAAATATATTCACATTGCCTCCTGGTGATGAATGAAAAATTGAATAATATGAACAAACGCTGCAAGCATTGCAAGAGGTATACCAAGTTATTTAACATTTTATTAATTTATCCTGTAAAGTTGAGTTTCTTAACCTTTTTGTCATGGGCTCTTTGAAAATGAACTCCTTTTCTTCTTTATGGAAAAAAATTCAGAAACACACAAAAAGTTTTACCTACAATTTTAAGGGAATCACAGAAGCCCATTCATGGTACCAGGTTAAGACTAGCATTTAATGGCAATCAATATTGTCCTGCTAGCTGAAAATCTATCAATGAATGCCCAGAGGCCATATGCACTTCCAAACATCAGAACTGCCCTGGTTGGTCCAAGTGCAGTGGTGTTCACAACTAATTGATCACAGCCAGTTACATATTCCTTTGTTCCTTCTCTACTCCCACTGCTCCACTTGACCAGCCTAAAAAAAACAAAAAAAAGAAAGACCACCCTATTCCAAGTGGACATCACATTTGTTTTACATTCAAAATATAATTAAAATGTACCATGATATCCACAACAGGTAGTATATAACTTTACATTGTATGCTAATGTGCCTAGACTTCAATCCAGAAATGCTTAGATGTTATCAGCCACAAGACCAGTGTATATTATACCATATATAAGGATTAAGATTTTATGTAGCAAGCTGGGCACAGTGGCTCATAGCTGTAATACTAGCAGGGTCTCAAAAAAAAAAAAAATTGTATGTAGCATAAAATACTACATTGGTCTTAAAGTCATTCAAGTTTTCAAAGTGTTATGAAATATCTGTTTTGAAATAGAGAATATGCTCTGTTGGCCCTCCTAGCCAACTATAGGTCAAGTACAGAATTCTTTTTTTAACTAGAGGCTTTCCAGACTGGTACCTGAGCCTCACGTCCTGCCATCCACCCACCCCAGTCCTTCTCCCTCCTTTCCTGCTCCCCTGTCCCCCAAAAAGAATTATCTTTTTACTAAGTACCTACCATATACTAAGCACATTACATCCTAACACCAGGTTCTTAATCCTATTTTTTAATTTCTTATTATTATTTTATTTTTTTTTTTTTTGAGAGAGAGTCTCACTCTGTTGCCTGGGCTAAGTGGTGTCAGCCTAGCTCACAGCAACCTCAAACTCCTGAGCTCAAACGATCCTTATGCCTCAGCCTATCGAGTAGCTGGGACTACAGGCATGTGCTACCATGCCCAGCTAATTTTTTCTATATATTTTAGTTGGCCAATTAATTTTCTTTCTATTTTTAGTAGAGACAGTGTCTCGCTCTTGCTCAGGCGCTGGTTTCGAACTACTGACCTTGAGCGATCTGCCTGCCTCGGCCTCCCAGAGTGCTAGTATTACAGGCGTGAGCCACCACATCTGACCTTATTATTTTTTTAAGAGACACAGTCTCACTCTGTCACCTAAGCTGGAGTGCAGTGGCAAGTTCATAACTCACTGCAACCTCCAACTGCTGGACTAAAGTGATCCTCCTGCCTTAGCCTCCTGAGTGGCTGGGACTACAGGCACACACCATTGCGCCCAGCTAATTTTTTAAAAACTTTTTATAGAAACAGGGTCTTACTATGTTGTCCATGCTGGTCTTGAACTCCTGGCCTCAAGTGATCCTGCTGCCTTAGCCTCTCAAAGCCAATTTCATATTATAGATAAAGAAGCAGACAGGCAATGGATATTTAAGTTTCCAATTTTAGTAAATGACAAGGGCCACTGCTGATAACCACTACAACATTGCACTTCCATCAAAAGGAAATGATTATAGGTCTATGAAAGTTCCTAACTGATAAAGGTATAGAGCCTCAACACAAATAGAATTGGACTAATCATATCCTCCTTCCCAAATATTTACATTACTATGTTTACATTTTATTCATTCTGAAACCACTAAGAGAGCCAAAGGCAATATCTAGGTTTATGCAATATCTACAGTCTAGGCTCTGTTTGTGACCTTAATTAAGACCTTCAGGAATAGGGCTGGGTGATGGAGTAAAAATAGCATGGACTTGAATCAGATAACATTAGAGTTCAGTGCTGCCAATGTCTGTTAGCAATGTGACCTTGATACTCCAAGTTCTCTGCATACACACATAAATATCTATGTGTGTTCATATGTATGTATATGTATCTGTATATGAAATTGTGTGTATGCCGTAGTGCCCCCTTATCTGCAGGGAATATGTTCTAAGACCCCCAGTGGATTCATGAAACTGAACAGTGCCAAACCCTATATATACTATGTTTTTTCCTATACATACATACCTATGATAAAGTTTAATTTATAAATTAGGCACAGTGAGAGATTAACAATAATTAATAATAAAATAGAATATAACAACCAGGCGAGGTGGCTCACGCCTGTAATCCTAGCATTCTGGGAGGCCGAGGCGGGCGGATTGCTCAAGGTCAGGAGTTTAAAACCAGCCTGAGCAAGAGTGAGACCCCCGTCTCTACTATAAATCAAAAGAAATTGGCCAACTAATATATATAGAAAAAATTTAGCCGGGCATGGTGGCGCATGCCTGTAGTCCCAGCTACTCGGGAGGCTGAGGCAGTAGGATCACTTGAGCCCAGGAGTTTGAGGTTGCTGTGAGCTAGGCTGACGCCACGGCACTCACTCTAGCCTGGGCAAC
Organism: Mirza zaza; assembly: GCA_008750895.1. Lineage (NCBI taxonomy): Eukaryota > Metazoa > Chordata > Mammalia > Primates > Cheirogaleidae > Mirza > Mirza zaza. The sequence continues at coordinate 40,784 of VSMD01101650.1, forward strand.
AAAGTGAGACTCTGTCTAAAAAAAAAGAATATAACAATATGCTATAGTAAAAACTACTCTCTCTCTCTCTCTTCCAAATTATCTTAAAATGTTCAGACTGTGGTTGACTACAGGTAACTGAAACTACAGAAAGGGAAACTGCAGAGTAAGGGGGAACTACTGTATATATATTTCTAGCTAGGAGCCCTGGAACTATAAGCTATAAATAGTACACAGCACACAGAGTTGTTAAAATTAAATTGGGTTATGCATGTGACATGGCTCACACTACGTTGGGTAAATACCAGCTATTGTTATACAACAGAAGGACCCATGAGGAGAGACAGGGATGCTGTGCACTGCACCTTCTAATTATCATAGACTCTAATCATCCAGAAAGGAATGTTCGATGGCTTGCCAGTGGGCACAGAAGTTGCAACTGGTGGCTGAATTGGGGAGCTGTTTGTCTCCAGAACACATTTATAGAGCCTTCCAATCTGACAATAGCAACGGATACGGCTTGCCTGGAAAGAATTAAATGAGATAATACATGAGTTTCCTGGCACACATGTCTGTCAAAGGTGGATAGTGGACCACATAATATCCAAAATCCCTTCCAGATCTCACATTCTTTGCTTCCAAGAGGCTTTCAGCAACTGAGGGCTGACGCAGGCGCAGTGAGGACTTGGCCCAAGAGCCTCAGACACACGGCCAAAATGGCAGCCGCTACACATAACATGAGTCCCAGGGACCCAGCTGCTCCACGGTCTGTTCCACCCTGGAAAGCTCTACCTCGACCAGGTTTCAGTGACATGATATTTTACAGAATGATTCCCCGCTCCTATTTTCTTCCTCCTCACACCCTAAAAGAGTGGGGTGCAGCTGCTCCTACTGCTGTTACCTTGTGTTTTTATCTATTTTCATTTTGTTTTTGTGCCTGGAAACAGTTTGCACTAAGGATTCCACTTTTAGAACCAAATGTCACCATGATCTCATCCCAACTGAATGAGTCCCTCTGTGAATCTCACTGCAGGTCCATTTTTAATTAACCAGCTTCCAGGAATGATTGGCAAAAGGTAAGCCATATGGGGTGGGAGGCGGGTGCCCACAGATTGGCATCTGCTGAGTACAGTGAGTCACACGCAGGAGGAGTCCTGCAAGATGTGACCTTGTTTGGATGCAGCACAAGGACACATTAGCTGGGTCTGCCTCACAAAGGGCTCAGCATAGGGCATTCCCAAAGCCTACCACTATGGGTAGGTAACCAAGAGAGGTAGCTGGGAAAGGTGACAAGATTCAGCGTCACCTGTCTCCACCACAAGGAAGAGAGGCCAATTTTACCTTTCTAAAGAGTAGAGACTAAAGGAGGCCAGCTCAGACTCAGGAGAATAAGAAAGATTGTTTGCAAAGGAATAGCAAGATCTCAGTGGGACATGCCTTTTTGACACTGGTGTCAGTGTCCCCAAGTCATCTGTCTTGGTCTATTCAGGCTACTATAACACAATACCTCACACTGGGTAATTTATAAACAATAGAAATGTATTACTCACGATTCTGGAGGCTGGTAACTCCAAGATCAAGATGCCTGCAGATTCAGTGTCTACTGAGGGCCTGTTTCTCATAAATGGCACCTTCTATGTGCCTCCATGTGGGGCATGGGGCAGACAAGCTCCCTGGGGCCTCTTTTATAAGGACACTAATCCCATTCATGAAGGTGGAGCACTCATGACCTAATCACCTCCTAGATGCCCCACCTCTTAATACTACTGCTTTGGAGATTAGGTGTCAACATATGAATCTTGGGGAGACACAAACGTCTAGATCATATAGCCCCATCTCAGAATGCTCACATAAATACAAGCTTGCCAAGGCAGAGGAGACTCCCAGCTGTATTTAGGATCTCAGCCATGAAAGAAGCATGGGTGACTGGATGTAATTAAGGTCCTGGCCCAAGGGATCAAGTCCAATAATAAGTTTGGAATCAAGAGGTTGATTTGATCTATAAAAACAACATGCACGTGGATGTTTCCAAATCATACAAGCTACTTTTGCCAGTCAGGCACATGGATTCTAGATATTCTAAGTAATAATAGTAGTTGCTAATATATCTATCACTCACCCCTTGTAACTGTATCCCAAATCTGTCATCTAGTTTAATCCTCATAAGCATTCTACAAGATCAGTGGAATCATATCCGTTTTACAAATGACAAAACAGATTCACAAAGTTTAGGAATTTGCACAAGTCAAATAGCTGATTTCCATGGCTGGTGTTGGATCTCAAGTCAGATCTGTCTTATTCCAGATGTGTGCTCTCAGCAATGTCAGGGGTTATCAAGATTTGAATTATCCTGAGTGTTCAGGAAATAGAATCCAGTTACCTGTTTTGTAAGAGTAAAATGGTGAACTGGTGGCCTGTGTCCTTGTTTCCTGCAGTGTTGTAGGCTGGGTTTCTGACGGCTGAGCTGGAGAATGTGACGTAGCTACTGGAATAAAATGAATGGAAGAACTGTGTTCCATTTGTGGAGGAAATTTTGCTCCCCCAAGAAAGATAAAGAATGGAACTAAAATCGGGAATTACTATCAACTTCCCATGGAGCCTCCGCCCAGCCTTCCTCAGGAGGCATGAATGGCTCCCATCTACCCACGTCTAGACCTTTCAGCTCCTATTGGAAATTTATCCCAAGATGACCTTTAGGCATGGCACTGCTATCTAGTTATTTGTTATCATGAGTTATTTTATTAACCAACACAGAATAGATACTCACAATATGAATTCCTTGAGTCCCTTCAAGCTGACAATATTGCCCAATGTCATGGCTTTGGTAATGATTTGCAAACCTCAAAGCCAGGTTCCTGGCAGACCCCAATCCCACGTTCTTCTGCACTTACATTCTAGTCATCCATTTTAAGGGTGATTTCCTGTGTTATCTGACTCATCTTTCAATTCTCACTAAAAAGCTTCCAGTTCTAGGAACTCTCTAATACAGGGCTGTATTGTCCTTTCCTTTCCTGAAATCTCTCCTTTACTTCCTATCAGATATCTCACCTTATCTGCAGAGTTGATCACTTGCCTCTTTACAAAGTCTCTGGTTCCCTTCCCTTAGAGAATCACAGAAATCTACAGCAAATTTTCCCAAACCTGAATTCTCCTTAGTGTCTCTCCCTGGCCCGTCTGCTTCCCCTTCCCCATCACAGTCTCGGTAACTTCACATTTCAACATCACCCTTTCTCATGTTCTGTTTTCCTGTTTTCCTCTAGTACTCAAACCTGTAAGAGGATGTGGCTCTCTTTCTGAACTAAAAACAGGACAACCCATGAGAGTCAGATGGTCAGTCTTTACCCAACTTAGTTCTGTGCAAAAGACCTCTTGAGCTTAACTTCTTTCCCACGTTTGGGTCTTTGTGGCATTTTCTTTTCTCTCCCACTCTTTCGACCCCACATCCAATTGTTCCATGGATATTTTAGGTATGTGCTAGAGGCTCTGAGTGCAGGGATCGGGGTAGATATAAGACACATGTCCCCATATTAGATTCGCTCGTGTTTACATCTTCCTGTACTGAGAAGTTCGACTCTAAACTCAAACTCTTTAGGAAACTGGACACGAATATGGCTCAGTGAATGCCATTCCTCAGGAGGCCACATGGACATATAAACCAACACTTTTTGTCTAAAAATCTCCACTTTAAATGAAGTCAATAACTTAGACATGTTCTCCAAACCAAGTCCACTAATCCATCCATCTTCTCAGGCACAAACTAAGTATTAAAAAGTTAAATCAATACAAGAAAGCCTAGCAGATTCTCTAGTGTGTTCAGCTGCCTGGAACAAAGCTGTTTTTCTTACAAACTTTTATGGCTCTAAAATCCCAGTTATTACCAAAAGCCCTCTCTTCCAAACTCAGCACATAGCCCAATCCTTCAGATTCCTCCTGGTTAAATGCACACACGGTTCAATGGAAGTCAAGGGAAATCAATATGTTCCATCAGATTTTCCTGGCTAAGAAGTTGTGACACTTCTGTTATTCCTCCAAATCTAGAGCCACCTCATGGGGTCAAAGGGTTTGGGGGGCTTTAAGAATCTCCAGTAAAACTTATCTTTTTCATCCTGGAAAAAGAAGATTTGAACCTAACCTTGTCTTCAGAATGACAAGTTATTTTTCCACCTGTAAGTCAAGTTATTCTCCATTTGTATGAAATCTAAACTCTTTTTTTTTTTTTTACTTTTTTTTCTTTTTTTACTTTATTCTTCCTTTTTCCACCAAAACCTGAACTAGTAGAAATCTAAACTCTTATCTATGGGAAATCTTAAGTATGAACCACATGGTCTGAATTTAAAAAAATAAACATGTACATTCTAAATCCCCAAAGTCCTTAAATCCAACGTCTATTTTTTCATAAACATAAATAGCATCTTTTGAAAATTTTCATGCTATGTAAATAAATTAAAGGACCCTTAAAGCAAAACTGTGTAAATCACCGACTGCCACCAAAAGACAGGGTGGTTGTATAAAAGCTTTTTCAGTGAAGATGCCAGATCAGGTCAAATTCATCCAAACATAAAGCTCAGTGCTCAAGATAAGAGGCCCAATCCAGTAGTTTAAAGCACAGGTCCCAAATTCCAATGGACAGAGATTGAATCCTGACTCAACCAATTTCTACCTGTATTACTTTCAACAATGAACTTTTAGACTCTGTGTCTCAGTTCCCACAACTATAAAATACGGTTGAACCACACCTACAATGGATATAGTTGTCAGTAAGAATTAAATGCATGCAGCATGGTCCCTGGTACATAGGAGACAGTAAATGTTAGCCTCATCAAAATCTTACCAAGTGGAGGACCTGAATTCAGAATGGGCTCATGATCTCTATTCAGAGCTCCTTGTGAGGGCAGAATCTCATTAACCTACCCTTGTTCTCTGGCATTCCCTGTTTTTCCTCAACATACCGTGCCCACCTGAGCCAGATTCACACTATCTCCATTAGATGTCCTAGATCAATGATCCAACTATTTTTGGCTAATAATCCCTTCAAGAATCTGATAGAAAGTGATGGGTCCCCTCAAAAAATGCCTCTATGTACAAAAGGTACATATGATTTGGGAAGGAGAGGAGGATTACAAACCCGGTGGAGGACCTGTTTGGAACCCAGATAAGAACCCTTACCCTAAACTGTCCTTCTGCCTAAACACAGTGGTCTAGCTGGTCCACAGTCTTTCATTAGAAGGCCTTGGAGCTCCCAAACACATGTTTTACCTGGCTTGTGGGTCTGCGTGGGTGATGGCATTGGGGGAGCAGAGGTAGAGGTGCTTGGTGATGTTGGAACACTCGTGTCTGTGGCTGGAGGCAGAAATCAACACGGAAGCGAGGATTAATCAAGCAGCGCTGGAACTGTACCCTAGCACACCAATGAGTCTGTCCCCAAGCAGAACTCTGTCTCCTGAACTGGCGATCTTTGTCATTAACCAACTAGAATCTGTGACAGGGGAGGACTTTGGAGACAAGGTCATCAAAAAAAAAAAAGGCAGCTGCAGGGAAAGGTATATATTTGGCAAGTGAGAACAGATACCTCTTATTTGCATTGAAGCACTTTTTAAAAGACCAATCACCCATATCTGATCTATGCAGCTACGTAAACACCTCTATGAGTTGTGCCTCTATGAGACACTTAGTGTCTAGAGCCTGGAGCTGTTCTTGATCCTTCTTTCAGTGGTAAATGGTTAAGAAAGTAGCTCTGGGGCCCAGTATATTTACCAAATAAAGAGGGTTCCTTCAGTCAGTCCCGAGGGCACACACCCAATGGACTTGCATCTTAATTGAGAGCAAACGCAGGCCCATTAGTCTAGACAGATCACAGGTCAGGGCCCACACAAAGGATTCATGCATCTGACTAGACGGTGGACAAGATCTTCTAGGCAAAAGTTTCTTACCTAAGAGATAATTTACAAATTTACAAGAGGTAATAACCTCTTCCAGAGGCAGAGATGTAATAGGAATCCAAACAGCATACTGAAGGTCTCAGCGCCACCCAGAGAGACAGCAAGACTAGAGCTAAAACCAAAGTGTCTGGCACAAAAGCATTGTCAATCAAGGAAGGAATAAATCAAGAATGAACATGTACTTTCATTCTCACCAGGCACATTTTTTTTCCTATAAGTTTCCTTAAATCTCAACTCTACTAACCATAAAATAAAACCTGAGGTCCTTTGCATAGGAGATAATGGGCTTGAAAACTGTTCTTTCTGTGGGATACAATTTAATTTGGAATCCAGCCAGTTTTTGCCTTGAGGAGAAAAAAATTTTTTATGTGAGTGCCTCTTAGATACCAGGCATTAGTTAAAGCAGAGGTCAGCAAACTTTTACTATTAAGGGTTCCGATATCGAATATTTTAGGCTTTGGGGCCCTGTGGTCTCAGTGGCAACTATAACTCTGTCCCTTTGAAAGGAGCCATACACAATATGTAAATGAATGGGTGTGGCTATGTTCCTATAAAACTTGGTTTAGAAAAATAGTCCCTGGGCTTTGGACCTATTATATAATCTTATCTGGCCCCGGGGCTATAGTTGCTGCCCTGACGTAATACAAATTCAGACGCTTGAGCACAATCCAGTCTCCTCCCTCCACAATTTAAAATGTAATCTAGAGGAAAAACAGCAAGCATGCAAAACATCTGGTCAAAAGTTCATCATGGGACTAAGGAGGAATTCTAATCAGCTCACGGAACTTTTATTTCTCAGGGCTGTTTTCCCTATGAAGAGGCTGGGAAACTACAAAGATAGAAAGAACTGATGGAGAGAAGCCCTAAGAGTTGAGGGTAAGCTCAACCTGTGAAAAGTACAAGAAAACTTAAGCAATAACTTGAATATCCAGGGATGCGGCAGAGGGTCATTTTGGCTCAATTATGGACCCATTTTCCAATGGGATCTAACAGTGGCTTTGTAAATATCCATCTATTAAGAATATCTTTAAACTCCATGTGCTCACTTCAACAGCACATATACTAAAGTTGTAATGATACAGAGATTACCATGGCCCCTGGGCAAGGATGACTTGCAAATTCATGAAGCGTTCCATATTTTAAATTAAAAAAAAAAAAGAATTTCTTTAAACTCTATAAAAGTCTACAGAATTTAAGGAAATATGAAAGTCTATATATTATAAAAGTCTCCTACTAATTTCTTCCTATGTCACCTTATAAAATGTAGCCAGGTTAACAATATAATTGACAAGTCCAAGAAAATTGCAATTATACACCTACTACCTCTTCTCCGCACATCTGCCCGTAACACCCTACATGGCCAGTGTCCTTTGGCTTACCTGCACTGCCTCCCAGACAGTTTCCCCAGACTCAGCTATTGTCTCCATCAGAATTGTTTTGCTCACCCTTGTAAGAAAAGCAAGCCAAGTCCAAAGGCTGAGAGATTGCAAATTAAGTTCCTCTTAATTGAAAAAAAATAAAAATAGAAACACAGCTTATTAAGGCCACAGGTATTGGGTTTAATTATCAACATAAAACCTTCGCAGAGATTCATTAAGAAAGAGCACCAGAGACCAGGAAATCCTCAAGAACCTACTTCTTTCATCAAACAGCAAGGAAAATTAGGATGTTCACATGAAGATGGCAAAATGTGATATTCCCAGATTTTTGGATTTCACAAACTTCTTAAAACAACTGTGAACAGTTGTTGGAATGCGAATGATTTTACAGAAGGTCATTTTAATTTTTAAAAAAGAAATTTGTGATTTGATGTGAGATATGCTTCAAAAAGTTTGATCTCCATTATAGTTTTAAAATATTAAAAAGTGGATATTTTTTAATGTTCCCGTAAGACATAATCTCAGAGAAAAAGGGCAGTTCTTTAAGTTGAATAAATTCAGCTTCCTAAAAATATTCACTATATTTCACTATAAAACAGTGAATGCTATTTCATGGACCAACTAGCACATTTAAAGTACAGTTGGCCCTCCATATCTGTGGGTTCTATATCTGTGGATTCAATGAACTTCAGGTGGAAAATATTTGGGAGGAAAAAATGGATGGTTGCATCTGTACTGAACAGTACAGACTTTTCTTGTCATTATTTCTAAACAATGCAGCATAACACCTATGTATATAGCATGTACACTGTATTAGGTGTTAAGTAATCTTGAAATGATTTTAAGTATATGGGAGGATGTGCACAGGTTATAAATATCTTCTCTACCACTTTATATTAAGGGACTTGATCATCTGTGAATTTTGGTACCCTCAGGGGATCCTGGAACCAATTTCCCACAGATACCAAGGGACTATACTACTTTAGGAACTAGTTTGCTGATTCTACCCTATGGCCTTGAATCAAGGTCAGTCTTACAACTTCATCTACACAAATTAAAATTATCCTGTTTCCCAAGAGCAAGAGTTTATTGGAAAACAGGACTAAGGAACTTCCTTTTTCCCTATTAAAAGAAAAGAAAGGCCGGGCGCTATGGCTCATACCTGTAATCCTAGCACTCTGGGAGGCCGAGGTGGGTGGATCGCTCAAGGTCAGGAGTTTGAAACCAGCCTGAGCAAGAGCGAGACCCTGAATCTACTAAAAATAGAAAGAAATTAATTGGCCAACTAAAAATATATATAGAAAAAAAAATTAGCCAGGCATGGTGGCGCATGCCTATAGTCCCAGCTATTCGGGAGGCTGAGGCAGAAGGATAGCTTTAGCCCAGGAGTTTGAGGTTGGGTGAGCTAGGCTGACACCATGGCACTCTAGCCCTGGGGGCAACAGAGTGAGACTCTGTCTCAAAGAAAAAAAAAAAAAGAAAAGAAAAGAAAAAAATTAACCTGCATGAAATATCAAAGGATAAAAGACAAGCTTACCTGGTTTAATCTCCAATGATAAGGTGACTTTCATGTCATTGAACCACCCCCTGTGCTCAACACGGCAACAGTACAAGCCACTGTCAGCCTCAGCTGCATTCTCTATGGTCAAAGAGACATTCCCTTTCAAAAGGTCCCCTCTTAGCTCGTAACGATTGTGCTTCTGAAAGGTGACATGGGACCCATCGGTCCAGACAATTTCATCTGAGCATACAAATACAGGACATGCCCCTCGGCCCCAGCACATGGATGTGACTGCTCCATCAGCCACTAAGTAGTTGCAGGGGAGTGTGACAGGCTGACCCACCACTCCCCTCACTTGCACAGTGGCAACTACAGCATCTGCAATGAAAAGAGAAGAAAAACTGAGAATGAGGCCTCAATATTCTCTTTGAAAAGTTATTTTTAGGAGGGGATGGGTATATACAAACATAATGAGTGAGATGTGCAACGTTTGGGGGATGGACACGCTTGAAGCTCTTACTCGATGGGAGGGGAGCATGGGCAATATATGTAACCTTAACACTTGTACCCCCATAATACGCTAAAAAAATAAATAAAAATAAAAAATAAATTAAAAAAGTTATTTTTACTTTTTATTTTTCTTTGCACCATTTATTTGTTTTATATAAGTATGACTTTATAGCTTGAATTTTAAATTTTACTATTATAAACACTTTTCTACGTTGGCATATTTTTCATCAGTAGTATTGTTTAATGGATATACTTGTGAATAAAACAATGTCTTATCCCCTTTGACAGTCAAGATGTTTCTCATTTTTACCACTGTAAATAACATCACAAAATCTTTCCACATGAAGCATTTCTGTATTCAGTTTTCCTAATAAAATAGAATTCTAAGAAAGAAATTACCAGGAATTCCACAGCTCAGAATGTAAAAACAACAGAAATAAGAAAAAAGATTTTGAAAGTAAAAATAATAATTTAAAATAAATAAATTAACAAATAAATTACCAGGAAAAAGGGCAGGAAAATTTTCACTCATTTCATGAATATGGGCAAATTGCTCTCCAAAAGGTTTGAACCAAATGGCATTCAAGTAACACAGGAATGTGTGTTCCACCCTGTGTTGGCCAGGTATCTGCTTGTTATTGATTTTTGAATAGGTAAGACATGCACATGACTTTTAAAAATTAAAGAATAACCAAAGAGGATATATATAGTGAAAAGTCTCCCTCCCAGTGCAGTACCCCTGTCTCCTCTCCCGGATTCACTGTATCGGTAGATATACGTTTTGTTTGTTAGTTAATTTAAGCAAAATTAAAATGCAATTTAATTCTATTGCATTTAAATTTCAAATTTTTCCTTTTCATTATGATTTTAAAAACTACTATTGCAAATGAAATCACCTTCTCACTACCCTCCCTCATCCCCACACAAAAAGCAGAGTTAATGTTTGGTTTAAAGCATTTCGGGCTTGAAGGCAGAAGTCTAGCAAACTCTTCAGAAGTCAATTTTTAGCAAATGGGTTTATAATACCCCCAGGAGGAACTGAGGCTCATCATGGGTTTTAGGATCAGTCTAAAAAAAGCCTAAGTAAGGGCCCCTTCTCATAAGTCAATGACACCCCAGCAACTTAGCAAGGCCCACTTACTCAGGTGAAACCATAGAATCAGAGAACATTCCAGTAAGTACTAAATTATGTCACTTAAAAAAACAAAAACAAAACTATGTCCTGGGGTAGTGGCATAAAAACCCTGCTGCCAAATGCAGTCAAAGTAGCCCATAAAAGAAATTTGAGATTCCCTCGCTACTCATATTTAGGACTGAGCTATCAGTTTGGTAAGTGCTCTGGGAAAAAATGCTCATTGCAACGTAAAATAAAAGTATATTTCTCATTTGAATTCTTATAATTTAATTTTGCCTAATACTGATACCATGTTTGGGATTATGAATATAACGCATGCTATGATGTTAGTAAATAGATTATATTAATAGGAACATATAATAATGAACCCATCCCTTGACCCCACCCCATGGTAACCATGGTTACCATTTCTTATGTACATGTGTCTATGCATACACATTTACACACTTCTTTTTTGTTTACACATAAATGGTAGCTTGTGACACACTGCTCTGCATCTTACCTTGTTCACTTAGCATTGGATTTTGTAATTCACAGCAGCTAAACAATTTCTTTGGAGTAAAATTTCATCCTGGTTCTCTGCTCACTAACTCATAACCACCCAAGCAAGGCCAAGAGCAGTGGCTCACACCTGTAATCCTAGCACACTGGGAAGCCGAGACAGGAGGTTTACTTAAGCTCAGGAGTTCAAGACCAGAGAGAGACCCCATCTCTATTAAAAATAGAAAAATTAGCCAGGCGTGGTGGTGCATGCCTATAGTCCCAGCTACTCAGGAGGCTGAGACAGGAGGATTGCTGGAGCGTAGGAGTTTGAAGTCACAGTGAGCTATGAGGATGCCACTGCACTCTACCCAGAGTGACAGAGCAAGGCTGTCTCAAAAATAATAATAATAATAACCACCCAACGACACCCAAAGAACATCTATCTTCCTCCACCTCCCCACCCTACCCTTCCACTCCCCCAGCCCAGAGGCTTCTGAGCCCCTCAGCACACCTGCTTAACTTACCTGCTAGAAGTAGCATGAGGCTTACGATGACCAGGCGAGACTGCATTTTGGGGTCCGCCTGAAGGAAAATGAGCAGACACACTGGTCGGTTTTTCCCCTACAAGACGTTATGTGGTCTCAGTTCTCAGCTTACAACTTCTCTTTTCTCCCTAACTGGGTGAATCACATGAGCCGCTGTGCTGGAGATAAGAGCAGACCATACACAAGGACTTCGGGGCTCTGTTAGCTGACAGCTCCGTGCCTTCCAAAGGGCAGAGAATGCTGGCCTCAAAAACAACCTTTCATTTCCCAGCCTCTTCCCCACACAGAGCCTCCCAACCAACCCCTGGTCCTGACACAGGAGATAAGGAAGGAAACAAAAAGGGAAACCGGAGGCAGATATAAACAGGGTGGCCCAAGGACAGCACACCAGAGCAAAGACCAGCCTTCCAATAGCAGAGAGGCCTTGCTCTTGGTCTCTGAAAGTAAACCTGCCTTCTGGTGGACGTGGGGCTCTTCCTGCTTGGTGGCCACAGTGGTTAACCCCTATCGTGAACAGTTATATTGCCAAGTTTGCCATTAGCTAGAGGAACTGAGAAAGAATGTGAATCACCGTGTCCATCCATTCATGCTACCGGATATGATGACTCAGACTACATCCTACTGAGGAATTTCAAGAGAATGCTTCAAGAAGCAGAAGTCTGGACCAGAACTGGGTTCAGATCCAAGCTCTGCCATTCACAGAGCTGGGGAACCCTGAGAGTTACTGACCCCTTCAAGCCTTGATTTCCTCCTTTGTAAAACAGCACTAAAAATATTTGCTCTGTCTCCCTCAATGGATTGGTATAATTGAGCAAAGGGAGAACTTTAAAAGAAAAAGTCTATAATACATGCTAGTAACACTAGCTAAGGTTTCTGGAGAATTTAGAGAACTTATTATGTAGAATATTATTATTATGTATTAATGTATTAATATACAATACACATTATGTATTATGTAGAATTTATTATTATTGGCTCTGTGCCAAGAATCCACACGCATTTAGTCCTCAGACCACGTGAGGCGTGTGCCATCCGTTATTAACCCCATTTGTGGAGGAGGATGCTGAGTCTTGGGGAGGTTAAGTGAGCTTAGATTCCAGGCTTCTGGCTCCTGACTTCTGCTCTTAATCATTAAACCACACAAACCTGAGTAAGCCTGCCTAGTACTTCATTAACTCCAGAGGGGGCAATGGTGATCTGCTTCCCGCCTTCCTGCAGCCCCTGACAGGCTTCGTGGAGAAGTGGGTGGTCCTGGCACACTGTGTTCATTGACCCCACGCTGCCTGGGAGTGGGCACCCCCGACTCCAACAGCCTCAGCACTCGGAAGAGGCCGGAAGTCCAGTGCTACCAACTGGTGGCCCAATGACTATATTTGGCCTGGGGAAGTGTTTTGCGTGGCAGTGTTCGAAAATTCATTTCTTAATTAATAGCCAAAATTTTAAAATCCAGAGAGTCCACATGAAACTCAGCTTTTGGATTTTTTGTGAAATAAAATGAGATGGCAACACACGGACCATTCATCTGTTCCCTTTGAGTTCTTCAGTCTGCTCCAGCTGACCCCGGGGACTCCAGTGACAAGGACAGGTGTTGGTGGGAAGGAGGCTCTTGGCTTAGATGTCTACCTCCTCCACCTTCTTGAAGGCAAGCTCCCTCCTGTCACTGAGCCTTCACACTGCCTGTCCCATAGGCTAGTTGCTAAAATTTTGCTCTTCCATAAAATGAAGTGTTGGACCATGATCTTTAATAGCCTGTCCAGCTTTGCAATGCCAAATGCTTCACACTCTTGAATTCAACTGTGTAACAAGATGAGTTCTACCAAGAAATAAGCACGTTTCTAGATACTTCCTATATTATCTTATTCTCTGCCTTTATAGGTTTGAAGGGGACACCATTGATCCCAACTCAAAAACCAAAGGTGGGGGAATAAATTCTTAAATGGCTCACACAGAACTAAATTATGCTTTATTTATTTGGGAGACAAAATATTTTATGACTAGTTTTTATTATACTCAGACTGGGCCAAAGCCCAGTCAATGATAAAGACTTTTTTCAATTTAATTTGATTCTACTAGTTATTACTAACATATTGAGGTTAATGAGGCCCGACTCAATATACTAAGGATGAAAAAAAAAAAAAATCCAGGATTGTGTAATCGGGCAGAAACACACTTAAATAAGCAACTAACTAATAAAATCAGGCAGAATGAGATAAATGGTAAATATATAATCTGACTATGTCACTTCCCCAATTATGACTCTCCCATAGCTCTCTTGGGAAAAAAGAAAATTCCCAACTCCTTAGATTTACAAAACCCTGGTGGATCTAGCCCCTCTACCTACCTCTAACTTTTTCTCCTACCACCCACTCATCTGCGCACCCAGCCCCAGCCATGCAAGTTTTCTTTCCAATTTACCTTGACCTTGGGCCTTTCCCCTGCTGTGTTCTCGGTCCAGCTCCGCACTCATCCCCCCTACACCATTTTCACATTTTTCCTTTTTTTTTTTTTTTTTTTTGAGACAGAGTCTCACTCTGTTGCCCTGGCTTGAGTGCCATGGCGTCAGCCTAGCTCACAGCAACCTCAAACTCATGGGCTCAAGTGATCCTGCTGCCTCAGCCTCCTGAGTAGCTGGGACTACAGGCATGTGCCACCATGCCCGCTAATTTTTTCTGTATATTTTTACTTGGCCAATGAATTTCTTTCTATTTATAGTAGAGACAGGGTCTCGCTCTTGCTCAAGCTGGTTTCGAACTCCTGACCTTGAGTGATCCTCCCGCCTGGGCCTCCCAGAGTGCTAGGATTACAGGCGTGAGCCACTGCGCCCGGCCCACATTTTTCTTTTTTTATTTTGATCCCTCCTTAAATGTCACCTGCCCAGACACTTCTCTGGTCCCTCAATCTGAAGTAGCCAACCAGTCTCTCTCTTTGTTATCACCCTATTTTAATTCTCTAGGCAGCAGGATTACCTTATTTCCCTTGATATATTTATGTGCGTGTGTGATGTGTGTGGTATCTGCCTCCTTTCACTCCTGTGCAGTGCTGCCCGATAGAACTTTCTCTGATGATGAGCTGTTCTGTATGGGCGCCATGGGGCACGATAGCCTCTAGCCACACGTGACTATCCGAGCACTTCAAATGCGGCTAGTACCACTGACGGATTTTTAAATTTTAAATTTAATTTGATTTTAATTAAGATTTAAATTGCTACACATGGCTACCTTGTTGGACACCACACAACTCTAGACCATAAACCCCTTTAAGGCAATGTAAGTATTGATAGAATAAACAAATGGAAGCAGAAAGGCATGGGAGGCATGAGGAGAGATCATTTTGACGAGGGTAGAGGGCAGAGGGGCAGAAAGAAATTCTTAAAAAAGTGACTTGCAAGGTTAACAGTTGGAGAAGAATGGGGGAGGGGGAGGTGGTTTAAGTCCTGGTAATAAAGAGCAAGAGCCTAGACAGGGAATGTAGAACCAAGGCTCTGAGATGCTAAGTAACTGTATAACTCCATAGGATTGAATCTTCTTTTCTTTTTTTTTCAAGCAAAGCGTGAAATGAAGTTTATTGAGGAAGGACAAGATGGGTTTATAGATCAAGAGCGAGATATAGGTTTACAGAGTGAGAGCAAGATACATTCACCACAGAATGGTGAACAGACTCCTCTGTTATAACAAAAGGGCTCCTGTTGTGTTCCGGGGTCCTGTTTTATAGTGTCTGGATTGGGCCCGCCTCATGGTTCACACATCGAGGATTGAATTTTCTAACACAAGGAAACTCCCATGAGACTCCACTGTGTCCTGAAGAATACGACCTTCATGAATCACTACTCTTCACACATACACATGCGCGCGCGCGCACGCACGCGAGACACACACACACACACACACACACACATATTTAGAGACAAGGTCTCCCTCTGTCGCCCAGGCTAGAATGCAATGGTGTCATCATAGCTCACTGCGACCTCAAACTCCTAGGCTCAACCTCAAACTCCTAGGCTCAAACGGTCCTCTTGCCTCAACCTCCAAAGTGCAAGGATTATAGGCATGAGCCACCACCCAGGGCATGAATCCTATTCTTTAGGGTCACCTTTGGACCCATGAGGGATACACCCCAGTTGCAGGGTAAGGTTCAACAAGGTGACAGTACTTGGGCAGCAAACCTGAGTCTCTAGCAGCTTCCCAGCAAGCTTCATCTGTGTAAAGCAGGATTAACATGCAGTGAATTCCAAAAACGAATTAATTCATCATTCTGTCCCGCAGCTACCACTTCACTGCCATCTCCAACACATACCTCCAGCTCCAACCTACTACAGAACAGTTTGCCGGCTCGTGCTCTCCAAGCTTTCACCAGAGTGAGATCTTCTCCACCTCCTTTCACAACTAGGGAGTCACCCCAGTCAAGCCACCCCATTGTATTTGCCAGGCCCCTCTCATCCCTACCACTTTATATCAGGCCCATCTGTAACCCAGAATTCTGCTATTCCTTCCAGAACTGTCTCCTGTCCTCCTACTCTCCCCTGCCTGCCCTGCCTCCTGCCCTAAGCTAGTTATTTTCTTTCACTTGCTATTGATTTAATAAAAAGTAATATGATGCTCATAACATTTTGGAACACATAAAGATAGGTATAAAAATCACACAGTACCCGTATTTAACATAGAAAATATATAAACATATAATACCAAAAAAATGTCCTCATTTAACGAATATTTACTATCTGTAATGTGTTGGACACAATCCTATTAATTTGGAATATATCAATGATCCAAAGAGCCCTGGATTCATGCAGTTTACATTTAACTAGCATACAAATATACAAATTTTGGCCTATAATCCTAGCACTCTGGGAGGCTGAGGCAGGAGGATCACTTGAGCCCAGGAGTTTGAGGTTGCTATGAGCCATGACACCACAGCACTCTAGCCTGGGCAATTCAGTGAGACTCTGTATCATAAAACAAACAAAAAGGAGGAAAAAAACCACATAAATATACAAATGTTTAGAAACTAACAAGAATGTAATTTATCAGCATATTACAAGGTGATGGGTACTAATAGAAAAAAGAAAAGGAATATGCAGGGCAAGGTAAAGGAGCTTGGGAGTGCAGGGCTGGGTTGCAATTTTTAATAATGTGGTGGGGTTTGAATAGAGTGTCTACTAGGTTCACTAAGAAGGTGATATCTGAGCAAAGACAAAGAACAAGGATTTGCAGAGCCAGAAAGAGCTTTTCAGGAGTAGACAGGAAGGGCAAAGGCCCTAAGGCAGGAGGGGAATGGTGTGTTCCAGAGCAGAGGAGAGGCCAATGAGACTGGATCAGAGTGAGGGACAGGGAGCACAGAGGGGCCAGGGGACAGGACAGACGTGTGGCGCCTACCAGCCACTTTTTGAGGATGTAGGATTTCACTCCAAGTGAGAGGAAGTCACTACAGGTCCATGGGGTGACAGGCTCCCCAGCTGCAAGAAGAGCCGCTGCAGCTGCCAGGCTGAGAAGCAGAGAGACCCGTCAGAAGGGGAGGGGTAGCACTCTGGCTCTGGGTGTTAAGAAGGGGAGCATACAGGAGAGCAGGGGAGGAGCCTAAAGATGACTCCCTAGGACTTGTGGCTGAGCAATTGCAAGGACTGGAAGTGCCAACCAACCCAGATGGGGAAAGCTGCATGCACCACAGGTTTTGGAGGAAATATTCTGGGTTCTGGCAAAGGATGAGATTTGTCATAGGACTGAGCAACCGGGAGATCATTAGCGATCGTAGGATTTTATACTTCAGTAAGAAATTTACAAGGAAAAAAAAATAAGGAGATAATCGGAAACCTGGAATGCTTTCAAGGAGTTTTGCAAAGAGGAGAGCAAAAATGGAGGCAGGTTAAGGGGTAAGGTCAAGAGAAATGTTGTTTGTTTGTTTGCTTGTTTGTTGAGACAGTCTTGCTCTGTCGCCCTGGGTGGAGTGCAGTGGTGTCATCATAGCTCACAGCAACTTCAAACTCCTGGGTTAAAGCGACCCTGCCACCTTGACCTCCTAGAATGCTAGGATTACAGGTGTGAGCCACCGCACCCGGTCGAAAGGTTATTTTTAAATGGTAAAATTAACAGCATATTGTAGGATCTGGAGAGGATCAAGAGGAGGAAAAATATTAACTGAGGAAAGGGAAAGCTTGCTGGAGCAATGGAGGCTTGGGATCCAGTGCCCCATTGGAAAATTCACCTTAGACACAGCCAGGGCAGGTGAGTATGTGTGTCTGGGGGAAGCTTGGGTTGATTGTTTCCTCAGTGAAGCAGGAAACTCAGTTAAAAGCTGACAGTGAAGATGGGGAAGAAGTTTGGGGAATTTGAGAGCTTTGAGAAAGCAAAGGGACCAGGGATGGATGCATGTCCATGTGGCAGCCTGTGGGTGTCACTGAAAGTGGGAGGTCATGAAAATGAGACCAAGTCCAAGAGGTTGATGTTGTTCTCCAAGCTATGGGGTGGGGAGAATCCACATCAACAGATAACTTTTTAATCTTCTTAGGTATTTCTTTAAATATCTCTCCCACCTTAAAAGCATTCAATGGCTTCCCAATGCCTCAAGGCAAAGTCCAAACTTAAGAAGCCGCCCTGCCCGCCTTCCCAGGCCGGCCACACCCTTCTAAGCCCCACAAAACTCCAACCAAACTAAGCCATTTGTACCCATTGGCCTTTGCCAGCTCAGTCATTTCTAACACAGAAGAGACTATTATCAAACCTTTAAAAGTAAGAAGCTGGTGCTAGGCACCTGCTTTTACTGAACATTATACTTTACATGAGTTATTTTTTATAAATATTTTTACTAATCATAAAACTGGTAATTTAACCTTGCCCTCAACACGCATATTTTCATTTCCATTTTATTATATAATACCCACCTTTCAGATGAAGCTAGGCTCAGCCAAAGTATATGTTGAACCTAAAGTCACAGTTTCAAGCCAGCCTAAAGAAACACAGCTTAACACAAATGTACCAAACAATTTTCTGTGGGTTTTTTTTTTTCCTCCTTTCTATTTTTTCACCCTGAACTTGGCCAGGAAAGCTCAAATAGCTCAGGGTTTATGTCCATGATTCCATTTATTTATTTATTTATTTGAGACAGAGTCTCACTCTGTTGCGCTGGCTAGAGTGCCATGGCGTAAGCCTAGCTCACAGCAACCTCAAACTCCTGGACTCAAGCAATCCTTCTGCCTCAGACTCCTGAGTAGCTGGGACTACAGGCATGCGCCACGATGCCTGGCTAATTTTTTCTATATATTTTTAGTTGGCCAATTAATTTCTTTCTATTTATAGTAGAGACTCACTCTTGCTCAGGCTGCTTTCGAACTCTTGACCTTAAGGGATTCTCCCACCTCAACCTCCCAGAGTGCTAGGATTACAGGCGTGAGCCACCTCGCCCGGCCCCATGATTCCATTTAAATGAGAATCTATCTCTCAAGAAATCCAAAGAACTCCATTATATGTAAATTCCCCCTAATTTCTATTGGCTCAATTATCATTGTCCTTATATCCCATTAAATACTGAGAAAGTCCACGCAGCAATGTCCTGGTTTTCTCTTTGGCACACGTTTGCAGACAACTGTACTCACCAGAAAGTAAAGAGGAGGTTTTCCAGCTTATCTTTTACAGGACTCCCTTCTCCCTCCAGGTCTCTCTGTGACTCGTGTCTCCACAGATTTTTATATACAATGACGACTTTCTCCCAGAATTCCATTCTCTATCTCTCTGCCACACCTTTATGTAAGAACACAGGGAAGTAGGTTTGAAAATAAGATTTCTCCAGCCTGCCCATCTTTTAGCTAGATTTGATCCACTTCCTAATTTGAACAGATTATAGGTTGTCATTAGTGGACTGGAGGAGTACTTGTTTTCTGCTGGGCTATTTTTAAAGATTCAGCAAAAATCTTGATTTTAGGTCAGACTCCAGGCCTGAAAAGATTGCCAATGAGGAAAGGGACCTTAAACTACCTGGGGCTAACGTCATCAAGTTATAGATGAATGAACTGAGATCCAGAAAGAGGAATTGGGTGCAGGACCCATCAAAGCCACGATGGGTGGAGGGGGGGGGAGGGGCAGAGGCAGAAGTGAAAGCTGGGTTTAACTACTCTCAATCCAGTGTTCTTGCCATGCAGCAACCATTATTTCAATAAACGTTTATTGAGTCCTCCATGCTAAGAATTGAACATTCTAAACAAACAAATCTATAGTCTCTGCCTTTGAAAGTTCAGGAAAACAAGTTGTCATCTTTAAAAACTAGCTTTGCAGAGTAGCAGTAGCATAGCCATTGAGGTTTTTCTGAGCCGTGATTATTGCTAATTGAAAACTGAAGTGGAGCCATGCTGTGCCCCAGTACAATTTATATACACCTCTCAGATGCTAATAATGTGTCAATTAAGACTGCCAGTGTTTTCTTTTTAATTTCAAAATATTACAGGTGTACAAATGTTTTTGGTTACATGGATCCATTCTGTTATGCTTAAATCAGGGTTGTAAGTGTGCCCATCACCCAGGTAGTGTTCACTATACCTGTTAGGTAAGTTTTTGCCCATGCCCTCCATCTCCCTCCCCACTGTTTGATTTCTACTGAGTTTTACTTCCCTCTGTGCACATGTGTACTCATCGGCTAGTTCCAGTTTAATAACAAGTACACGTGGTGTTTGTTTTTCCATTCTTTAGATACTTCACTTATGATGATGGTCTCCAGTTCCATTCAAATTGCTGCAAACAGCCTTAATTCATCTTTCTTCATGGCTATGTGGTATTCCATACTCTACATATACCATACTTTGTTAAACCACTCATGAATTGATGGGCACTTGGGTTGATTCCACATCTTTGCAATTGTGAATTGTGCTGCAATAAACATTCAACTGCAGGTGTCTTTTTGATAAAATGACTTCTTTTCCTTTGGGTAAATACCCAGTAGCGGGATTGCTGGATCAAATGGTAGGTCAATTTTTCGTTCTTTGAGGAATCTCCATACTGTTTTCCACAGAGGTTGTGCTAATCTGCACTCCCACCAACAGTGTATGAGTGTTCCTTTCTCTCTGCATCCACACCAGCATCTATTGCTTTTGGACTTTTTAATAAAAGCCATTCTGACTGGAACAAGGTGATATCTCACTGTGGTTTTGATTGGCATTTCCCAGATTAGTGATGTTGAACATTTATTTTTTCATATGTTGATTAGCCATTTGTCTATCTTCTTTTGAAAAGCTTCTGTTTATGTCTTTTGCCCACTTTTTAATGGGGTTTTTGAAGGTGTGTATGAAAAGGATGTTAGGAAACTCGATGTGACCAGGTTGTGTTCACGAAGCTAGAGGGTACTACCCCGTGTAAAGCACAGTATTTCCCTATGGAATTATGAGATGATGGGGCCTTCCCATCCCTAGAACCAAAATCATGAGCTTTGTTTGCTTAAAGACCTTGATGACAACAGCACAGATTTGTTTTGGGATTAAAACTTTGTCTCTTAACCAGCATCCCCTGCTGCATAAGCATCATGTGAATGGAGAAATTTCTTCCATCTTTGTTTTCAGGAAGATAAGTGGGTCAAAGAACCACTTAATAGCATTCGGCTCTTACCAGACATGATTGCGGAAGTTTTGTTTGCTTGTTTATCATTAAGCCCTTTCTGTTCTAGGAAGTTTAGGGAAATTTTTTTTAGACAGAGTCTCGCTCCATTGCCCAGGCTAGAGTACCATGGTTTCAGCCTAGCTCATAGCAACCTCAAACTCCTGGGCTCAAGTGATCCTCCTGCCTCAGCCTCCCGAGTAGAATGGACTACAGGCATGTGCCACCATGCTCAGCTAATTTTTTCTATATATTTTTAGTTGGCCAATTAATTTCTTTTTATTTTTAGTAGAGACAGGGTCTTGCTCTTGCTCAAGCTGGTTTCGAACTCCTGACCTTGAGTGATCCTCCTGCCTCAGCTTCCCAGAGTGTTAGGATTACTGAGCCACCGAGCCCGGCTGGGGAAATTTTTTAAAGGACTCTGTACACTCCCAAACAAAGATCACCACGGGACCTGGACACCAAGTGGAGCTGCCTGTGTTGGCAGCAACTATGTAAAATGTACTCTGAGTTCTATCAAAACCCATATCCAGGCATTGTGCTGGTGGTGGGCACTGTGGCTTTAAAAAGTGTTGACTCTGCTTATTAACATTGCATGTTAATTAAAATGTCAACATTTTATTGGGAAACTCTAACATGGAAATATTTCCAAAAATATTAAATTAAAAAAATTCACACAAACCACTTATTTTACAGGAACCCATTTCGCAAAAACAGCACAATGAAATGACAACATATGTACATATATATGCATATGTATCTCTATAGGAAAGTCCTGGGAAAGGACCCACCAAACTATTCCGAATATCCTTTCTGGTAGGGAAGCAGGCTGACGCAGGAGGGCCTTTCGGTTTGAGGCTATACATCTACATATCATTTGAGTATTTTACAAGAAGACTGTACCAATGTACTGTTTACGTAATGTATTAAAAAAATGTTTTAACAAAACAAAAGTAAGTCCCAAAACTGCATTCTTACAAACATGGAAATGCTTTTATATTCACATGACATACTATATTTTTCATAACCTAAGTACGATCATCCTTTTCTTTATCCTGGGAAGACAGAAAAGAAAGCAACTGGAACATCACCAAGCATCTAGAAGGATGGAAGATTATGAAATAATGCTTTAATAAACATACAAGGGCTGTACTGTGAAGCGCATGTTTTTCTACAAAGTAGAAAAACACATCAGGTCATTACAGTTGACCTTTGAACAATATGGCTTTGAACTGCATGGGTCCTCTTATATGTGAATTTTTTTTGATAAAAGTTACACTGAGTGTGCCTGCCTCTCCTGCCTCCCCCAACCCCGCCACCTCCTCCAATTATTCTGCCTCTGCCACCCCTGAGACAGCAAGACTAACCCTCCTTTTCCTCCTCTTCCTCAGCCTACTTAACATGAAGACGAAGATGGAGAACTTTATGATGAGCCACTTCCACTTAAAGGGTAGTAAATATATTTTTTCTTCCTTATGATTTCTTAGCAACATTTTCTTTTCTCTAGTTTACTTTATTGTAAGAATACAGTAAGTAGGCTAGGCACAGTGGCTCATTCCTGTAATCTTAGCGCTCTGGGAGGGCTCTGTAATCCTAGCGCTCACTTAAGCCAGGAGTTTGAGGTTGCAGTGAGCTATGATGACTCCACTGACCATTCTACCCGGGGTGACAGAGTGAGACTCTGACTCAAAAAAAAAAATATATATATATATATATATATATATATATATATATCCCATAAGAGTCACTGGCTTAGGTTTGTTGTTTTTGTTTTTGTTTTTAACCTTTAATTCGTTCTTAAGTCAAATTTCAAAAAGCAAAAAGATCATTTTTAGTGAAAAGTACATGCTGGATTAAAAATTTGGTTTAATAAAATGATTGCTTTGAAACAGTATGCATTTAGCTATGCACTTACTGGCAATTTGTTTAAAATATATATTATTGTTTTATAGTCATAATATTTCCACCAGGATCATATCCTTTGACACAGCAATTCCATATCTAGAACTCTATACCTTGAAAGTACACAAATGTACATAAGTTTTTGTTAAATAGATGTTCCTTGTAGCCTTATTTGAAATGGAAAAATAATGTAAATATCTGTCTGTAGACAAATGGTTTAATAGCATACACATATTTGTTCTATTTAATAATACATAGCTGTCTAAATAAAGGGCAGCCTCCCAAATATTCTGACATGGACCTATGGCCTTCTACAAACAGTGAAAAAGAGTAAGTTACAAAAGCAAGTTACAATGTGTATCTGTGTGTTATGAGAGGGAGAGAGAGAGAGAAAATAGAGAATGGCTTACAACTGTGCTAATACCACTAGCCACATGTGGCTATTAAGAACTTAAAATGTGGCAGAGTGTGGAATGACAGACAGTGGAGACTGGGAAGGGTAGGAGGAGGGGAGGGGGAAGGGGATGAGAAATTACTTAATGGGTACCATGTACATCATTTGGATGCTGAATACACTAAAAGCCTTGACTTCACCACTGTACCATATACCCATGTAACAAAATTGCCCTTGTGCTCCATACCTTTATACAAATAAAAACAAAAGAATTGTTATGTGCTATACATGTAAAATATACACTGAATTTTTAGGACTTACAATGAACAAAAGAGGCCGGGCGCGGTGGCTCACGACTGTAATCTTAGCACTCTGGGAGGCCGAGGCAGGTGGATCACTCAAGGTCAGGAGTTCGAAACCAGCCTGATCAAGAGCAAGATCCCGTCTCTACTAAAAATAGAAAGAAATTAATTGGCCAACTAAAAATATATATAGAAAAAATTAGCCGGGCATGGTGCCACATGCCTGTAGTTCCAGCTACTCAGGAGGCTGAGGCAGAAGGATTGCTTGAGCCCAGGAGTTTGAGGTTACTGTGAGCTAGGCCCTTATAAGACGAGGAGACACCAGGGCTCCCTCTGCCACTTTATGTACACATACAGCAAAGGCCACGTGAGGACAGAGTGAGACGGTGCCATCTGCAGGGTGAGGAGAGAGGCCTTACCAGAAACCAACCCTGCTGGCACCTTGATCTTGGATTTCCAGCCTCTAGAACTGTAAGAAAATAAATGTCTGTTGTTTATGCTAATAATAATAATAGTAATAATAAAAATCACATGTAACAACAACAAAAACGGCTGGTAGGTAGATGGGAATACATGGAGAAATCTAGTGTTTCCTTCTTTTCTTAACAGAGATCATCCAGTGTTGTCTAAAATTGAAATAAGTAGTTAAATTAAACCCTTGTCAAACTTTAAAAAAAAATATTTCACTTCTCTCTTAGGAAAAAGAGTCATGCCGTAAGCAGAAGAAATTCAAGAATTTACAAAAGAGATTCACCACTGTGAGTGCATGAGTGACTTGGAATAACCTTTATCACCGCAGCCTCTATGGCTGAGAAAAAGATATAGAGGATCTAGGAGCCTGCAACTGCCATTTCTGACTCATACTGCTCCCTTGCACTGGTTTTCCACTGAAAAGTGATCGAAACCCAAACCTTCTCAAGTATGAGAACCCCACAGCCAGCTGTCCCTCCCCTTTTTCCTACTTCTCACCTGAGTCCCAGAAAAGGATGATAGAAAATCTTTAAAATGACTGTTCTCGAGCATTTCTACTTATCTCCAGAAGCATCCTGACTTTTTCAATCAAAATCTAATGACAAAATTGTGTTCACTTTAATTTTGTAAATCAACAAATCATCACCGGGAGTAGGCATGAGGGCCATTTGGATGGCGGAAATGTTTTATATCTTGCCTGGATGGTATTTACATAGGTGTATACCTTTGTCAAATTCAAAGTGTACGCTTAACAGGAATGCATTTTTTGTATGTAAATTATATCTGTTTAAAAAATCAATAAGCTTCCATAAATATTTTCTCTTATGATATTTAATAAAAGGGAAAAAATTTATGTTCATGTAAATTGACTTGATGTTATCTGAGTCAGTGAGAGATTGAACTGCTTGGAATTTCTACCTTGGGAATTCTAAATCTATTAATAGAAGAAGTGATAGACAAAACATGATAAAACTTTACTTCTTTCGGTCTAAAAAGAAGATCAGGATCACCCCTCTTTTCAGAGCCTATGGGCTCTCTGTTGGCTGCTCTGGAAGAAAAACCCTAATGCACTTATAAGAGCAAACTATGCATTCAATCTTATAGTATTGTTTTATTGTTTTTCTTTTTTGAGAGTTTCACTCTGTTGCCCAGAATAGAGTGCCGTGGCGTCAGCCTAGCTCACAGCAACCTCAAACTCCTGGGCTCAAGCAATTCTTCTGTCTCAGCCTCCCAAGTAGCTGGGACTACAGGCATGCACCATCATATCCAGCTAATTTTTTCTATATATATTTTTAGTTGGCCAATTAATTTCTTTCTCATTTTAGTAGAGACGGGGGTCTCGCTCTTGCTCAGGCTGGTTTTGAACTCCTGCCCTTGAGCGATCCTTCTGCCTTGGCCTCCCAGAGCGCTAGGATTACAGGCGTGAGCCACCATACCCGGCCAATCTTATAGTATTGTTTTTAATTCTCTAAGTTACCACTTGCCATCTCCTGGGCCCTTTGTAGTAACTCCCCCCACCTTTTGTCTTTCTGTGCCATCTTCCCCAGTCCAAATACTTGATGTAGAGTGGACCCCACCCAGAAAACCAGGTTATATTCCTAGCTGATAGCTATACTATACTGCTGACCTTGACCCCAACCTTGTGAACTTCACCCATCTAATGTCTTCATTTCTTTCTGTGATGAAGAGGTTGGGCAGAAAATGCTGTAATGCTTAAATTTAATTTTTTCATTACAAAAGAAAATGGAGAAAATATAATTCAGACTATATCAGAAGCATGTAAAAGAAAAAGTGAAAGTCTTTCTCTACTATTTGTCTCCATGGGATAACCATATTAATTTGGGTATATTCCTCCATGTTTTTTAGAACAAAAAAATAATTATCATCAATTATATCTAATATAGAACTTTTTCTTTTTCTTTTGAGTTATCAATATAGCACTCCGTTCTTACAAGTAATGTAAGCTACAGGAGAGCAAGGATTGTGACTGCTTCATTCACTGCTATATTTCTGGAGACTAGAACAGTGTCTGGCACAAAGCAGGTACCAATAAATGTTCACTGAATGAATGAATGTGTTGCGGCAAGTGTACAGTTAGTGCTACAGCTCTTGACCGGGGAAAGAACCGAGCGGCACACAAAGAGATGAAGAACAGCCTTTATTCAGCCAGCAGGCACAGCACAGCAAGTGTTACAGCTCTCATCTCCTCTTCTGATCTTCTGACCCCCCCCCCTTCCTTGTTCTCCTCCTGCTTTTATACCCTTGGTAGGACTCAAAAAGTGTCCAATCAACTACAAGCTTTAACATCCAATCAGCAACAGTGGGATCCAAAAGTACCCAATCAGGATGACACAGCCAGCATGGCCAGAGCGCAGGCCAGGACAGCAGGGGGCGGCAGGTGGGGCTGGCCCCAACAGCGTGCCCTCCAACTGGCCCTGGCAGCACCGGCCCACCAGGTTGCGTAGTGGCGGGGAGGCGGTGAGCGACAGTCCAGGCCCCTGACAGTTTTCCTCGTCAAATGGACATGAATCCTCCTTCCCATAAGATCAACTAGAAGTTCCATGGGGTCAGGGATGTGTCTATTTGGTCCTCTTTTATAGTTCCAGCTCCAAAATACCTGGCACATCATATGCACTTCGTAAGGATTGGCTGCATTAGAAAAAAAGCTTAGTGATGAAACTGCATGATTCTTTTTAGCTGCACCAGTGTATTGACATAACACAATGTAATCAACTATTCCCCTATTGATGTAAATGTCTCTTACAAATACCATTGCAATGATCGTCCTTATATACCTACTTTTCTTTAAAGATTTTTGTAGGATAAGAATCTCTTTTGGGGGGAATCATTGATCTGGTTCAAATGGGTTCTGAAGTCCCTTCCCACTAGAATGTTGTGGCTTTAAAACACTTGTGATTAATTTTGCAGCCTGTATGAGAGCTGGTTCCCATAATTAATTTTGCAAAATGATCTCCCTTACACTTCTCCCTGCAGAAGGTCAGCGTCTTCCAAAACTCTAGATACAGCCCAAACACTATAATTCACATAACAAGACTGCCAAAAAGACTTCTAGAAACAAACAGGCTGCCTGTAGCCCTGGCGATCAACATCTTCTGCATGCAACATAGTAGTAGCTTAGTCATCTTCTGGGAAACAGCAGTTCTCAGGCAGCCATAGGTCCATATTGTTGATTCATTCTTTATGTGCTAAGGAGGGCTCCGCAGAAAAAGGGAAACAGACAAAAGAGTAGCAGAGTCCCAAGGTCCCGAGCTGGGAGAAGATGTTGAGAAACAAAGGCCACTTTGGCCTGGGTACCAGCAGATATGGGAGCTTCAGGGAGCAGATATGGGAGCTTCAGGGAATTTACAAATTCTCCACAGTGAAGTTACAAAGTCATATTCTGACTGAGCTCTCCAATGGGAAAGTCTTTCCAGAAAGCCACCTTTCTGCTTATTTAACTTTTTCACTCTAAAGATATTTAGTAAGATTTTATTATGTGTCAAAATCACACGAGGCTCTGGGGAGACAACAATAAGCAAGACAGAGGTATCCTGCACCACCTTGGAATGTAAGTTTAGGGACCGCTGTGTTTCCATCGAGGGGTCTGACGTGGACAGGACAGCTTACTGGAGGCCTCTGCCTTCTTTTCCCCAGGAAGCAGAATCTGTGTCCCAGTCACTGCTTCTCCTTCTGTGAAAAATACAGCTCCAGTTCACTCCATGAATGGAGAAGTTGGTCAGACGTATTTCCTTTTGAGTGCACCACAAGCAAAACTTGGTAACACACACCAAGCAAACGCACTTCCTTTTTCCCCTGGCCAGTCTTTCTGAGGCAAAGGAGAGTGGTGCAGTGGTGCTTGATGTGGGAGAGACAATGCTCAGACTCCACAAGTGAAGGGAATCCTCGAGATAATGTGGTTTCTTAACCTTTTAATAATCACAGATCTCCTCGAAAATCAGTGGCCCCCTTTAGACTTTCTGCACCAAAAAAAGACATGCACCTATCTCAGTACACAATTTTCCCTAGGTCTTCAGGAACTTCATGGACACATCGTGTGCCTGGATTTCCCGGAGCTCCAGAGACCCCATGTCCAGAATTCCTAATGTATATAAAAGCCTGTTTGAGCTCTAACACCCATGATTAACAGTCTCTGGGGTGGGTAGCCCTGTTGGCTTAAACACAGAGGTAATGCCATGCCTGTTTGAGTTTGGTGCAGGTCATAGTTCAATCCCCATGTGAGCTAATTATCTTTAGAAATAGGAAGACTCTGTTTGGCCATCATGGACAGAACCTCTAAAACTGGCCAGCTGACACATCTCATAGTTTTCAAAAAAGATGATAATACCAAGCCCAAAAGTGAAGTGGTTGGATCCATGGTGTTGAAAGATGACAAACCCAGAGGGTGTCAGGATTGCTGCTCATGGCTGAATAGAGCAATAGTACTCATTTGAATTCTCCAGTTCATATACGTTCTCCTCGATGGTGTAGATGTTTTCTTCCGAGCGGATCCCTGCTCCTATGGCATTTTCTAGCCCTGACGGGGGGAGGTTGGCAAAAGAGATGAGGCTGTGGAAATAAAATGTTGTGGTTGAGTTACACGTTCTCTGGATAACATTGGATTAAGAGAATAGGCTTTGCTGGAGGGACAGCAACCAAATGCAGTGCATGATACTTGGATCAGATGCTGAATGGAAGGCAAAGCCATAAAACTGCAATAAAAGAATATGGGAACAATTGAGGAAATTTGATTAATCTTAATTTTCTTATGTATAAGAATATTTTGATTATATATACTTACCAGTTGAGCATCCCAAATTCAAAAATCTGAAATCCAAGATGCTCCAATAAGTACTTCCTTTGAGTGTCATGTTGGTGCTCGAAAAATTTTGAATTTTGGAGCATTTTGGATTGTCAGATTAGAGATACTCAATCTGCACTGTTATTTCAATTCTTCTGTGGGCTTGAACAATATTAAAAGGAAAAAGAAATGAATATGTTATGAATCCAATCAGACTTGAGTTTGAATGTTGTCACTTACCAGCCATGTGACTTTGTGTTTTATGGTTTCTTTTTCATTTAAAAAATATCTAGTGTGTCACACACTATTCTATGTACCCAGAGATATAGCAGTGAGCAAAATACAAAAATTCCATATAAGTTGCACATTAATGAATTTTGTGTCTTGGTCTTTACCTGTGAAAGGAAAATGATGGGAGCTGTACCTCAAAGGACCACTGGGAGGCATACTTATTCATTCAATCATTAACATTGATGAAGTGCCTAGTATGTCTCAGGCACTGTGCTGGCGACATAGTAGGTACTATGGCAGGCAAGTTATTTTTATTTTTATTTATTTATTTATTTATTTATTTATTTATTTATTTATTTATTTATTTTGAGACAGCCTTATTCGGTTGCCTGGGCTAGAGTGCCGTGGTGTCAGCCTAGCTCACAGCAACTTCCAACTCCTGGGCTTAAGTGATCCTCCCGCCTCAGCCTTCTGAGTAGCTGCGACTACCGGCATGCACCACTATGCCCCGCTAATGTTTTCCTACTTTTAGTAGAGACAGGGGCTCTCTCTCTTGCTCAGGCTAGTCTTGAACTCCTGACCTCAAGCAATCCTCCCACCTTGGCCTCCCAGAGTGCTAGGATTACAGGCATGAGCCACCACACCTGGCCATAGGCAAGTTCTTAATTGTCTTAATTTCTTGTGGAGTTTACAATGTAAGTAAATTGATAATTTATAAGAGAAGAACATGAAGCACATAATTTCACAAATAATGAATGAATACCTATACATGTTAACTATGAATATTATCATATTTCTCAGTTTCAGCTCTAGTAAAGACTACTGGCATAGGTAATCTAAAAGCACTGATAATTATATATTTTATTGGAGCTTATGTGACTTTTTTGGTATAAATTATTTGTCTTCATAATACACTGTATTTTACTTAATTTAAAATTATTAGTAGTTTAGAGAGCATTCAATGGACAGTCATTTTTTCCTGAAAATATATTGCATTCTATTTATGTATCAAAGGTCTCTAGAACTCCAAAATCTAGTAAAAGTTATATAAGCTCTGCCTATTTGGAATGGGTATGTGTGTGTATAGTCAGAAATGGAGATTAAGACAGGAATATCCAGTAGAACTGTGGTTCTCAGACCTGATTACCATTAGAATCACCTAGAGAGCATTTATTTATTTGTTTATTATAATATCTCCATGATATTCAAACTGGAGAGGTTTTAGAGCAATACTTAGCAATACTTAGAGTATACTTAGGCCTCACCCCCAGATATTCTGATTCATTGCTCTGGGGTTGGCTCTGCGTCAGTAGGCTTAAGTGCCTAGGTGATTCTAATAGGAAATCAAAGTAGCAAATGCCTGGGCTGGGCTATAAAAACCCTGAGAATAGATACTGGCTTCCTTTTTTTTCATTTTCATTCAACAGTTTTTTCCTTTTTTTTTTTTAAATTTTATTTTTTTAGAGACACCAGGTCTCACTATGTTGCCCAGGATCTTAAAATCCTGGCATCAAGTGATCCTCCCACCTTGACCTCCCAAAATGCTGGGATTACAGGCGTGAGCCACTGCACCCAGCGATTCTGGGTTTTTGTTCACTTCATTGACCCCAAAGTCCAGCCCAGACCCTGGATATAGGAGGCACACAATCACTTGAAGGGTTGAAGTTTCAGTTCAGTGAAAAAAATCCATTAATTGGGAGATAAATAAGCATTTCTTATTAATAGGGAGATAAATTTTATACCTGTAGAACTAAGGAAGCTAGAAGTATGTGAACTAAAATGCTCGCCGCCCCCCCACCAGCTGACTGAAAGGACCCCCTCCTGGCCAAAGGAATATTCTAGGGCAAAGTTGCCTCCCAAGAGGAGGGAGGTCAGACATGCCTTATCATGCCCCCCTCCCTTCTTGGAGATTTCCTTTGTAACCCATTAACAGGCCTAAGGGTATGCAAGACAAACCTGCAGGCCCTCAATTTGCAACAAATTGTGGCTTATCTCTGGTAAACAGTTTATGTTAAAACATTCCAGGTCTTTAGACAAAGCTTCGTGTCTTTAACCAATTACAATCTAAAGAATCTTTAAACCCACCT